>JAUMHL010000029.1:20836600-20847793 GCA_032362345.1 Sandelia bainsii
AATTACCCCAAGAGCGCAGCGACGACTCATCCAAGAGGTCACAAAAGACCCCAGAACAACATCCAAAGAACTGCAGGACTCTCTTGCCTCAGTTAAGGTCAGTGTTCATGACTCCACCATAAGAAAGAGACTGGGCAAAAATTTGTTCCAAGAAGAAAACCACTGCTGAGCAAAAGGAACAGTTTTGCCAGAAAACATCTTGATGATCCCCAAGACTTTTGGAAACATGTTCTGTGGACTGACGAGACAAAAGTTGAACTTTTTGGAAGGTGTGTGTCCCATTACATCTGGCGTAAAAGTAATACAGCATTTCAGAAAATGAACATCATACCAGCAGTAAAATATGGTGGTGGTAGTGTGATGGTCTGGGGCTGTTTTGCTGCCTCAGGAACTGGAAGACTTGCTGTGGTAAATGGAACCATGAATTCTGCTGTCTACCAAAACATCCTGAAGGAGAATGTCCGGTCATCTGTTTGTGACCTCAAGCTGAAGCGCACTTGGGTTCTGCAGCAGGACAATGATCCAAACACACCAGCAAGTCCACCTCTGAATGACTTAAGAAAAATAAAATGAAGACTTTGGAGTGGCCTAGTCAAAGTCCTGACCTGAATCCGATTGAGATGCTGTGGCATGACCTTAAAAAGGCGGTTCATGCTCGAAAACCCTCCAATGTGGCTGAATTACAACAATTCTGCAAAGATGAGTGGACCAAGGGATTCAAAAGACTCATTGCCAGTTATTGCAAACGCTTGACTGCAGTTGTTGCAATCAAGCATTTCATTTAGAAACTGCATTTTGTTTTACTTGTGTCATCTTTGTCCAATATTTAAATTTGTTTGATGATCTGAAACATTTAAGTGTGACAAACATACAAAAAATAGGAAATCGGGAAGTGGGCAATAGCTTTTTCACACCATTTTGAACACTGTACCCGAATCACTTAAATAATAATCAGAACAGGAGTTGTAATTTGAACCTCACTTCCAAAAAAAGGTGCAATGTGAAATGTAATTAAAAACAGGAAACAAAATGGAAAAATTGCACAAAGGAAACATATCAAATTTGAAACTGAAAAATGTGATTGTTTTTAGAAAAATATCTGCTCATCTTAAATTTGATGCCAGGAAACATTTCAAAAGTCTTTGGGAACTGAGGAGACTTTAGGTTTGAAAGCAAAACATTTTTCTTCACTCCTGCTTGATACAAGATTTCAGCTACAAGTTGTGCAAGAGATTAATGTTGGACCAGGAGGTAAAAATTGCACACATCCTGCATTTAAAAACGAGTCTGCCGAAGACAAACTGCCTTGATTGTTTGACTATCTACAGCACTGTGTTGTTTTGCCTTTTCATTTCATTTAGACAAATCTGTATAATGAAAAAGTCGGTTAGTTTGGCTGCTAGTAGTCAGTAATGACGTGTTGCTTCTGTCAAAATGACAAAATGTTTGACAAAGTCTGCTGTTCTTGTGCCTGTGGATGTTACCTTCAGATCAAAGTTACATACAGTGATCTGAGTTGAATGAAGCCACTGTATTTTGCATATGTTCCACACTGGTCAACATTTGTGCCGTTATGTCCAACAGCCCATGCACGAAGCCTACGAACATTAAATCAAACATTTTCTTCTCCAAACACGGACCACCTCTCCAAACCGCCTTCCACAACATAGACTTTTCAGTATGCTTTTAAAAGCCTGAGTGAAACCTTTCTGGCTCGAACCATCGTGTCTGTCTTGAATTATGAGCTCAACAAAACAAAATCCTCAAAACATGCAGCTTTTACCCAGAGGACACTGGATTGTAGCAGAGCACGGATCTTTTGAGATCCCCCCAAATGCATGTCTTTGTTTTATGGTCTGGTTGTACACTGAGAAACCTCTTAACAAAGTCACTTAGGTTTATGTTGCAAGAAAGACTGGAGGCGACAGAGCAAGACCAATTTTAGAAGTATTGTTCTCCATGTGTGGAGTTAAAGGAGGTTTATGTTTCGGATCCTCAGCGTCATCAGTGTTAGCATGTGAACATTAAGCTAACGTGGACTCAGTCACACAAATGTAGGTATTAGTCATAGTGAGCTCAGCTTTTGGACGATCTGTCGAAATGTTATTTAGTACGACAATGAATTGCCGCCAGGTCCGAGCCTGAAGCTGGTTGTGCCTGTTTCTGCTCTTACTATAATAAAATCCTTTATAATTTTACAACGTCAAAGGAATGCCCCATTAATATGCGTTTTACTCTTTTAACACCAAGTTGTGTATGATTTTTATTGTATTTGACCCTTTTCCACAAAATATGTAGGATTTACAATTAATTTAGTATTTAAGATCCCTTAAGATCTAATTCCTGCAGCAATAACGAAACACGAATGACTAATTATGCAGCACTTTTTTCAGGGACTGTATAAAAAATGATTATTACAAAATAGGGCTGAACAATTTTTCATTTGCAAATGATGTTGCAGTTTAAAAAAATAACATGATTTTCTCTCATACCCTCATTTCTACTATTTACAGTAATAAAGGTCAAAAATATATATATTTAGTGCCATACCACTAAGGGTAAAATACAACGGCACAAAATCTGTTTGGTATTTGACAAGGAAATGCACAACAGCAACAGGAGTTGCCTGCTAAGGTTGCAATTATTCAAGACATTACCACAAATTGTTAATCGTTTTAAACATTTAAAAAATTTGGAAAAGCTTCTGATGGTGCAAACCCAACCTCCACTGGTTCAGCTAGGTTGGTTCCTACTGTGTATCGCCACATATGAACTTGTAAAAATAAGTTAGTTACAGTAAATTATCAATACCAATCAATACTTGTTTCTACCTAAAACACAACATTTAAAATGAGCAGGACATATGGGACATAGTTAATAACAGTTTCATTAGCAACTCTTTATTTTAAAAAACACAAAGTGATCATTATGTTTTCATATATTTTCTAATTAATATTTAAAGTAAAATCAGTGGCTTTGTGAAAACCATGGTTCCAGTAAGATGTTATAGTTTAGACTGAGACGCGTCACATTATACAATCATCTTTTGATCAGTGTTAAACTGAGCTGAATAAATTCAATCCTATTGTGTTGTTTTGACATATAGAAAAGGTGTTGATATAATATCAACTGAATATTGAAGTCTGGTAAGTCAAACATATACTTACACTCTGCCACCTCAGTGAGTTTCACACAGTTTATACTAAATAAAAAGTAAGAATTTGATAATGAAGTGAGGCAACTTGTCATTTATATTACTGGTGAACATTATGTCAACAGAAAACATAATAGATATTCCCTTCTAAAACGTATTTCTGAAACATATATTTATTTTAGGAGACTGGGCTGAGGTCTCACACACTATGATAGATTTTACAGAATATTTAGTAACAAGCTAATTTGTTTCCATCCATCTCCAGTTTTCTGCTGCTGGTTTAGGCCCATTTGTCTCCAGAGGGGGCTCTCACGCGACTCCTCAAAGACTCCGCTGCACTCATACTTTCAGTTCCTCTCTTCTTGTTCATAAGAAAAGCACATGTGTGTCTGCTTCGTATTTGATTTAGGTGATTGAAAGTGATGGGTTTATTGTAGATTTCTGTTTCAGGGTCAGCGCCACCTGTGATCACTTTCTCTTACCTCCCATTGGTCAAACCTTTTGAATTTTCCTTCGCAGTGCCCCTGAGCTCCACTCAGGCATTGACATGTTCTAGATGATTGAGACTCATCAGTCCATCTAACTCACACGTTGCTCCTGGCAGAACTTTCTCAGCATTTTCTGACTTTCCATGCTGCTGTGAATGTTTCCTAACCTGCAGCACACCTGTTCCTTATTAACCACAGCTGATTTTTACCATAGTATCTATTTTTTTAACGTTCTTGTGTTTATTCTCATTTTCTTCTCATTACCTCAACTACTCTTTCCGTGTAATCTTTCTGAAATGCAGTTTGTAGTTTGAGTTGTGTTCAGGTCTTGGTTTCATTTAAGATTATTTGCACAGCACATCTGAAGCTGGTAATACTGTTAAGGTTGCTGTGTACCTGAGGGAAAATGACTGTTACCCCTATAATCACTAATGTGGATCCAAACAAACAACCCACAACAAGAGCAAGACGCTCACGGTCACATTGATTTGTTTTCATGTTTTTTCCTGCGTGACCAAAGTCTGTTTTAAATGTTTACTACTGAATGTTGGTGAATTTGGGCGTTTCTGCTTTATTCACCTCCAAATGAGAAATTTCCATTTGGCTATGACAGAGGGGTCAAAGATCAGAGCCTGAGTAGCTGGTGACGACTGAAGCAATGCTCTTGAACAAACACGTCTCATCACCAAACATCTTCACTATTACTACTGCACATGGAAACTATGAGTTGTGACATACTGATTTGCAAACGCAGCCTGATTTTATTCTAAAATATGTTAAGCTGATGTGTTTAAACATGAAACGCATCAATACAGAAGTCAGCAAAACAAAAAACAACCCCAGAAAACTCAAACCTCAAATGTGTTTCAGCTTACAAACTAAATGGCTGACTCTGCTCCCCTGATACTGGGACACAATGACGGACCACACAATAACAGCGGCGGGGCAGGGGGGGGGTGGAAGGAGCCAGCATACCAGAGAACAAGCAATGTGCAACTACTATTACAAGAAAATCTTACATTACACTTCACAGAAATTCTTCTCTCCCATCACTTGAGTTGCTGCTGTGGAGGTGAAATGAGACCCAGATGGGTAGCGGTCCTGACCCGGCCCAACCTGGCAACCCTGCAGAGGCAGGCGGCACAGTCATCATAAACAGAGAGAGCGTCAGTGGTCCAGTCAGTTTACCACAAAGTCCAGCAGAGAGATGTTGTCAGCCACTAAAAGCATCTTCAAATCATCATGAGTCGAAGGAAAAGCAAACAGGAAGGCTGGTCGTAGATGTGGAGGTGTGGTGGGGGTCTCGTTTCCTCCTATATGACTGGTTCCTCTCGTTCTGAGCTGCTGTCGTACAAGAGGGTTGTTGCGTCTGTTTTTTAAAGAAGTTTTGTCTAGACTGTTTGATGTGTCTAGACCAGTGATTCCCAACCACAGAATTATATATCACACGTGACTGAGAGTTTGTCCAAACTAGCAGAGAAGTCTGACCTGATAGTGTAGCTAAAAGTAAATGGTTCATATACGTAGCTAATAGGTAAGATTAAAATAGGTCATGGAAAAGTGACATTTAAAATAGTTCATGTAAAATAAAATAAAATTGTTCCAGTAGTTTGCCAGTGGTAATAACTAAATGATTAAAACAGTTAAATAGCTAAAAGTAATGGATTGGCTCAAGTTAGCTAAGTACTAGATAGTCAGCTAAAAGTGCCGTAGCAGGTAAATGGTTCAAATTGTTAGCTAATAATTGATTAAATTGATTTAAATTCTTTGTCGCACAAATGTCTTGTTTCAAATAGTCAGCTAAGACTAGCAGATAAACTGTTTAAAAGAGCTTAAGCTTGATGAAAAATGCTATAAATTGTGACCTAAAAGTAAATGGCAGCATGTAGTTTGCTAATAGTGATGGATAACAATTAAAATCGATAGCTGAAATTAATAGTAAAGGGTTAAACTAGTTTGCAAAAAGTAGCTTTATCAATAAATATTTAAAATAGATGTAAGTAATGGATGAAGGTTTGAAGTACAGCTGCAGGTACTGAGTAGTAAAACATACAGCTCCAAGTTGTACTTTTACAAATGTAAAAATTGACCAAACCAACCTAAAAGCGGTTAAATTAAATGTTGCAGTGTGGTCTTTTATATTAATATTAAATAACATCAAATTAAAAACCATTTTAATATTCAAATGAGCACATTTTGAACACGACTTGTGGTGTTGATGGTACCTGAGATCATCCGGGCTGTGGGTGAATTGATTTTAACATACAAACGCCCACCTGTGTTTGTGCTCTCAAATCTACTCTACGATATTTCTCATCAGATCTTATCTAATTTCTCTATTTTTAGAGCCATTGGAGATAGTACCAGTATGTGCTGCACAGACTGGGAGCAGAGCCAACAGGCAATTGATACAATCATAACCTAATTCAGCTGCCCTGTGGGTGGCAAACATGCGACTCTCCCGCACAAAGATTTCTGTGTAAGTTTAATAACCACACACATACATACTCTGCACTGAACACACAACACTTTCTAACAGGGCAGATGGTATCTGGCTTTGTGATCAAAGGTGCACAGATTTCTATCCAACAACAGCGGGTGTGTTGATGAAATAGCCTATTTAAACATTTCTTTCCTTTCAAATACATGTGAAGCCAGATTCAAGCTTGTCAAGCGTAAGAGCAGACACGTAGAGGTGCATCAGAAGTGTAAGGAAACAAGACTGATGGAACCTCCAGCTGACTCAGAGCCATTACAAAACAGAACATCACACGGCAGGGTGACAGCAAAAACAAAGTTGAAATTGAACAAGTGCAAAATTACACGTATGAGTGACTGAAGCTACCATTTTCAACCCGCCTCAAAACCCACTTGGCAAGCAGAAGTTTCCCACAGTTCCCTTCACAGCCCATCAGTCAGGCCGGAGAGGAGCGGGGGCCTGACTGTCAGGGGTCAGTGCTACGCTGAACATGGAGAGAATATGAAGCAGCTGCCTGGGACAGGAAGGCCCAACGCAACCCGGTCATTTCCTTCATATAAATGATTATGACTCACAGTCAAACATTATCATACATTCATGTATTAAAGCTTTTCACCTGTTTCACATGTTTTATTCAAGTCCAGATTTAGAAACATTTCAGTGCGGAGGCGGACTGCAGCACAGTTCTAAACTGGAAATATCCTACAGACGTGGACAGAATCAAGACCAGAGACACAACTGGACACACACACACGTGTAAACAGACCCACCCATCCAATATAGGAGTGAAACAGCCAGACTGAAAGAGAAACAACGTGACTCTATTCTGTTGGTATCTTTTTGTGTTTGTTTTGCATCTCTTTGTTCTTTGCTTCTTTCTGATCATTTCTAATCCCCCTCTCGTCCTTTTTCATGACGGCACCTGAAAACATTTCTGTATTTGGTTGAGTTTCTGAATTTTACTGTTTTTATTCTTCTGAATACTGTGACTGTGTGTTGTCAAATCTGTGATGTTTTTTTTCCTTAATTTGATTGCTGTTGTCTATTTCCACGCGTTTTGATAAGATGCAGTGTGTTGAGCTCTCAGGGCCACCGTACATTTTACATCTCACTTACTCGTTTACCACTTTTCTTCGTGCTCAATTTAAGTCACATTTTTTGTATGATGTATGATCTTTTTTTGTATCGTGTCTTTGTAGTGGCTTTCTGACACAAAATGTTAATCATCACTTCATACGTGCTCTGGTAGACCTGTTCAGTAAAACATCCACGACACTGTCCCACAAGAGTCAACTAATCGTGTAGCCGCTCATTGGACTGAAGCTCTGGTTTTATGGACACATATTTAAGTTGTGCAGCTCCAGCTAATAGGAATGTGAAAGCTGCTGCTGCCAACATAAATGTGTCTTGACAACATGATGGCAGCCCTGCATCCAGAGTCATGGGAAATTGACTTTGTCTTACTTCCTTGACGCCCGTGAGTTAAACCACCTACTCTCCATCAACCACACCTCTCCTTCTCACTCCATTCTTAACATCTGAATGTCCTACAGCAGGGAGGAGAACTCCAGACAGATCATTAGTACCAACCACTCTGCAGCCCCACTGCCAGACCTCAATGGAAATAACCCCTCCCCTGGGTCTTCTTCTTTCATGCTAAGGTGTCAGGCCACCCATATTATTTCCTCTTTGGCAGACATGCTCAGTCTGGCTTCGCTGCGGTTTTATCTGATGACACCACTCACACAAAAAGGCAGATAGTGAAAGGGGGGCCTCCCACTGACAGCCAGATGGATGCCACAAGTGACAAGCTTTTGTTTTAGTAAAATAAACTCACATGCTGGCTTTGCAGGGGCCAAAGGCGGAGGCCAAGGAGAACAACTTGTTCACTTGTTCCGTTTGGTTGAGCAAACCATGGCAGTGTTGTAACTTGTTACTTTTCCAGGTTTAGTTCAGGGGGCTGAGCTGTTGATATAAGCCCCCTGCCCTGTAGAAAGTAAGCATCTCAGGCTGAGTGCAGCTACAATAAAATCTTAGATCTGGCTTCAAATTACCTCTGGCTTTGTCCTCCTATCTGAATAGTTTTCTGGTTCTAAAGTGGCAGTTTATGCTCGACGTGCCAAAAATGTCAATAAAACCGCCCTAATCGCCCATCCGATCTGTAATAGCACCTGCTTGTGGAAACACAACACGCCCCTGCAGTCTATCTCTGCAGCTGCAAAGTTTCCTTGCTATTAATCCGCTACCACAGTCGGAAACACAGATCAAAACGCAGTTACGCATTCGGACAGGCGCACTTTGCTGAAACGACTTCCTGCTCGTTCTTTTCTATTCAGGAATCTCTTCTGGCTGCTGATAAAAAATCAAGTAAACAAAATGTAGACATTTGTAACTGTACAAAATATATATCTGCTAAAACTTGGGGAAAAACACACTTCCTATTATGCTGGCACGGAGGAAATAAGCGTCAGTGTGAAGAAAATCTAATATCATGCGTATTTATGCTTCTTATAAAAAGGCGATTTAGATCATTATAATATCAGTTTCTGGATTCAACAATTTATTAAACTAATTTATTTATTTGAGTCGAAAGTGTTCTGTAGTTATGTTATTTACTATAACGTCAATAACTATGGAAATACACTTTTTCTGTTATCAACAGTATTTTACCTTGTTTTAACGTATAACAGCAGGAAGATGGATTAATTTTAATGAGTAATCTCAAAAATATGTTGTTTAATCTAATAAATGTCCCTTGAGATAAATAAAATCAGAATGAATTATTTTACTGTGTCGATAGTGGGATTGAGGCTCGAGGCCTTCATCTGCATCAACCAGAATTTATTTACAGACACTATTAAATACATTTACAATTCACCAAAAATGGTGAATGATGGTAACTTGTGTCTAAATATATTTTTTAATCAAAACATATTTTTTACAAAATCAAGAGCACTAAATTTTCATTTCCAGTCAGAAGAAAACTGAATAAAAAATTCTAAATAACGAATAAACAACTGACCGGTGCGTAATGTTTGTGTGTAAAAGCTGAACACAGTGTTGGGTCTAATCAAGGTAACAGCATCTGATTCATGAACTGGAACTGGATATATTTTAATAGAGAATTATTTTAACACTAAAACAGTTTCAGAGTGGAGGAGAAAAGGGTAGGATGCCTTACCGACACACTCGTTGGCTTCTCTGGCCGTGGCGCGCTGCCAGGGTCGGTCATAGTGGAACGGTTTGCACCTGTCGCACTCCGGTCCCGCCGTGTTGTGTTTGCACTCACAAACCAGATTTCCTTCTCGGTCCTTGACGCATTTTGAAGCGTGTCCGTTGCACTTGCACCGTCCTCCAACCTGCAGGTCGGACACGGCGTAAAAATAGGAGTCGCGGGCCAGCTCCGAGTCGTCCTCGTTCTCGTCTCCGAAAGTGTGAAGCCGGCTGAAGATCACCTTGATGTCGGTGGCCGTCACCCAGTCCTGCAGCACCGGGGAGTTGTCGAAGTCGTGCGCCGACGGTCTGCCGTCCAGGGTGCTGAAGGCGATGAGCCCGCCGGTCAGAGGGTGCATGTCCGTGTGGGAGTCCGTGCAGATCGCTTCTTGCTCGTTCTGCTTGGTTATTGCTGCCTTGTTCTGCCTGTTGTACATTTTCTTGCACTGAGTGGAATAAAACTGAAAAGGCACCCATGATTTGCCGTAGTCCATGGACTTGTAGATGGCCATGGACTCGGGTCTCGGTGAGCAGAACTGCAGGCTCACATAGGTGACCTCAAACTTTTTACCCAGTGACAAAGTGAGGGTGACGTTCTGCGGATACTGCATGTAGTTTTCAGACTGCCAGCAGGTGAGGTTGTGAGGGTTGTTCAGGTCTGTTAAATACGCAGGTGGATGGGACTTCTTGGGATCCCCGGCGTCGCACATGTGACAGTCCCTCGTCCTCTCATCTCCCTTCTCGGTCACCACGCAGTACCTGGCGGTGGGGTTGCCGCAGGTGCTGGAAACGCGCACGTCCTTCCCGAAAGCGGAGTTGACGAAGTCGGGGATGCATCTCCGCGGGTTCCCGTTCTCGTCATAACACGGATCTGGAGGGGAAGACTGTGCAGCAAACATGCTCAGCCCGTACCCTGCAAAAACCGCCTTGGTCAGCGCAGAAACTATCACCAAGGTGATCCAAACCTCCAGAATCCTTTGCATTGTAATCCGCGCACCGCAGGGACTGTTGTGCTGAAGACAAAATTATCAGAATTAATAACACACGAAGTGACAACTGAGAAAAATCAACACAACTAAAACATCCAGACACTTAAATCACGCGCAAAGAGACACGGACAGAAAACGTGGACGCACTAGCGAAGTATGTAACATAGTAAATGTTTATGAAATATTCTTACGAGGCAAAGAAAACTCCACCCAGGACACTACCTCCAAATAAACTCCTCAGCTGAAAGTGTAGCAGAACTCCTAAGAATCTGGAGAACCACCTAACCCGTTTACGCACGAAAAACCACTGCTCCTTCACCTCCCTTTGAAATCCCTAAATAAAAATAAGGAATGGCAAATACCCAGCTGGCTCTACAAGACTCCCTCTGCCTCTGTGTCACACCTCTGCCCACCTCTCTCTCTCTGGCCCATTCCCTCTCTGTTGTAGTAGAAAAAGGGGGTCCACTCATTCAGAGCAGAGGAGCCTGCGGAGCGTCTGTGTTCAGGCAGAGGCAGCAGCGCCATCGTGCGGGAGATGGTTTGAACTACAAGTGAAAACACAGCAGTTTGGTCAATGAAGAGAAAACAGTGGTGAGAGAGAAGTATTCAGATCATTTATTCCAGTAGAAATATTAATAAAGCACAGTAGAAACACGCCAGTAAAAACCCTGGGATGAAAATCTGGATAATATATTTAACAGTAAAAATACTCAATCCAAAAAGTTTCTTTACATTGATGTCAAAGACCATTTAAATTATGATAAATCATTAACAATTAATTTCCACATTTTTCAACATTCAATTCAATTCAATTCATCTTTATTTGTATAGCGCCAAATCATAACAAAAATCATCTCAAGGCACTTTACA
>JAUMHL010000029.1:20849456-20862149 GCA_032362345.1 Sandelia bainsii
TAGATATATATATATAGATATATATATAGAGAGAGAGAGATAGAAATATACATATATAGATATATATATATATATAGAGAGAGAGAGAGAGAAATATACATATATAGATATATATATATATATATATATATATAGAGAGAGAGAGAGAGAGAGAGTTTCTCCACCTGTACAGTTTATCCAGCCTGTTGGATACAGAGTGATGGTGTATGGGAAGAAACTCTGCTTGTGTCTGCTTGGCATACAGTACATTAACCCTGTTTTTTAAGTTCTGCAGATCATCAAATAAAGGTGTGTGTGTTTTTCCTTCACTAAATATAAGCAGACATAAAACTAATTACTTCAAAAAGGCAATGACGTCTGAACTAGTGCTTGTGTTAAATGCGGTTTTCCATACAGATGACTCCTCCTCCTGAGATCAGCACAGTGTGATATAAACCGCCTCAGCATAAAGACTCATTCAGTTCCTGTTTTGCAGCACATGCTCTCATGACTCTATAGTTGGAGGGTCTGTTTTAAAAAGGCACCACCACAGGAGGATGTGGTCTCTGCATTGTTTCCCTACACTGATGTGTCTCAGCTGTGGTCAATCTGGGATGATCTAGGACACTGATAACTGCAGTTATAGGTAAGCGTGTCTGTGTCCACCAATGCTAATTCATGCTTTATCTTTTTCTCTTTTTATGTTTCAACACATTTGCAGCATATTTCATGGCTGTGTACCATTGTCAGCATGACTTAACCATTTCACACAACTGTTCTCTAGTAAACAGGCATCTGTTGCTCAACTTTCCTCACAAATGCAAGTGTTATTGAAGCTCAGATTTCCTGTTCCCCTTCTTTTAGTAGCTGCTTAAAACTGATGCCAATGCAATCAGGCATACACAGCCTACAACATGTTTGTTGATGCATTTAATGGATTATCGAATCGCTGAAGAGTATACATTTTTCTTTATTGATAATCAAGCTGACTAAGCTTTATAGTCTTATGGGCAGCTGCATGTTGAGCATCATTGCCGATATTCCCTGCTGGACTTTCATTCCACTTTAAAATGTGCAATTATTATTATTATTATTATTATTATTATTTTTGCACTTAAACAAGTAGCCCCAGAACAGAGTAGTATTTTGCATTCAGTTATGTTGGCAGGGCTGGACAATATAGCTTGACTACATACAATGCACTAACACCTGCTTCCTCAGTAGACAATTGATAGGCTTACTGAAGAGGGATATGGCAGGTACTGCTGAGAACAGAGCTGCTGCCTGCGTTGCCCTGCTGTAAATAAGATAAATATCCTGCTTTAATATGCTACATATAGTCATTTTGTGGTTTGCAATTTAGGAGTTTAAGCGTATTCTTACCAATAAGTGTGACTAAATACTTATCGCATGTATCCCCGTCTCTTGTATCCTCTGTTACAGTGATTTGAAGTCCCGGGTAAATGTACCTCTACCAGTAGTTACCTGTAAGTAATGAATAAAAAGCTGAAACTGTTAGCTAACGGAAATAGACAAACTGCAGAAACAGATCAAAGTAATGATTTTGATGATTTTTATGGAATTTTTAGTTGACAGTAATGGATGAACAGTGGAAATAGCTGTAACTCAGTTGCGGGCTGTCAGGGTCAGCAAAGTCTTCTCTGCTGGTCTAGAGATAAGTCAGAATCAGAAAATTACATCTTTATAATTTAATATACATTTATATTAATGCTGTGTGTAAAAAATGTCCCATCAATCTGTTATTGTCATTTCAATAACAGGGGGGGAGCGCGTCAAGAGGAGCAGATGCCAGAGAATCCGGTTTTTCAAAATAAAAGACTGTGATTGTCAATAAAACGGAAATAAAATAATTTTTTTCTTTCTGTGCGACCCGGTACCAAATCACCCACGGCCCGGTACCGGTCCACGGCCCGGTGGTTGGGGACCTCTGAGCTAACTGACATTAAGCTAACTGAAATTAAACTAGCTGAAGTTAAGCTAACTGAAGTTAAGCTAACTGAAATTAAACTAGCTGAAGTTAAGCTAACTGACGTTAAGCTAACTGAAATTAAACTAGCTGAAGTTAAGCTAACTGATGTTAAGCTAACTGAAGTTAAGCTAACTGAAGTTAAGCCAACTGAAATTAAACTAGCTGAAGTTAAGCTAACTGACGTTAAGTTAACTGAAATTAAACTAGCTGAAGTTAAGCTAACTGAAGTTAAGCTTACTGAAATTAAGCTAGCTAGCATGTAACGTGAACAGAGTTTAACTTAATCCTAAAAGAAGGATGGCCTTGTTGTTTTAAAATAATGAGCAGCTTTAGTAAGTTTAATGGATGTTTTTCTGACTTTACTTTCTTACTTTAGATCATTTCTGCTGGTTTAAACGATATTCAGATGGCTGTGACTTTCATATCTGGTCAAATGTTTTGGCTTGTCGGCGATAGTTTGGCTTGAATTGGCTCCTGATTGTGTTATTTATAATTATAATAATTTGTTTGCTTGTTGTGCATCAGTAAAAGTGACTGGTTGGAGGATTGCACTGAAGGCCCAGGTATACACGGCCCGCCACGGCTGTAACTAATGAATAAACAGCTGAAGCAGCTCGCTAACGTCAATGGAAAACTGTTGAAATAGGCAGCTAAAAGTGATCAATAAACAGTTGAAATAGTTTGAAGAGAAACAGCAAAATTGTTCACTAAAAATAACAAACGAAAAGAATTAGCTAAAAGTACTTTTAGTTGTTAGATAAAAGTAATGGATGAAGATCAACATTGTGAGCAAAAGGTAATGAATAAACTGTAGAAATACAGTAGTTACCTATAAATAATGAAGCTGAAACCGTTAGCTAACGGTAATGGACAAACAGCTAAAACAGCTAAAAATAATTATTTAAAAGCTGAAACATTTTGCTAATGGTAATAAATAAACAGTGGAAAGCTAAAACTGTCATCGCAATTATTAACTAATGGTAATGAATAAACAGGTATTTAACGGATAAGCAAAAAAATGAAAATAACCATGAAAAATGTTCACTAAAATTAACATTGTGAAGCTGTTAGCTAAAGATAATGGATAAACATTTAGCACATGGTAATGGATAAACAGTACAAATAGGTAACTAAAAGTAATGGTCAAACAGCTGAACTAGCTAAAAGTAGTGAATAAATAAATAAAGGTAATGAATAAACGTGAAAAATAAGTGAAATATAAAAAAACAGCTGGAGGGGCTAACTAAATTGCTAACAGTAATGTATAAATAGCTGAAGGTAGACTGGTGTTAATCAGAGGTTACTTGAGTTTATCAGATAATGATGTGAGAGTGACAAAACTGAATAGCTCGGCTCTACCGTGAACACGCTTTATTAAATGTACTGTGTATTTCAATGTTTGAATTGAATCAGAAGCTTCTTCCCACATCCTGTCTACAGGAGCCATTTAAAGAATAGAGTATTGATTTCAATTGCTTATTTCCCGGAAGGCCTTTTCCTGTTTTGATCAGCATAGGTGGCCCCACTTTTCCAGTTGTGTCACTACACACATTATTCACAGTGAATAATAGTGATTTTCTGCCACATCTGGGCACAATTACAGCTTCCGTACACACATGGACATCCTGGAGACCAAACACAGATGAGTCCCAGGGGGAAAATGTTTTCCTCACCAAGAGGGATGTCTTATAACAGTCTGATTTTATTTTTTTTATTATTAATTACAAGATAGCTAAAATAATGAAAACAAGTCTTCCCTTGGAATTATCTGCTTACTTTTAAAGCCTTTAATTACCCTAGTTAAATATGAATCTTTCCCGAACTGTCTATGTGTGGTTTCAGTCATTTGTCACCTGATCTGTAACAAGCAAATTCCAGAACATCTGTTGTTCTGTATCTAGTTTTGTTGCTTGAAATAAATAATAACTCACTTGTCTTTACTTGTTACAAACTTAGGATCAAATGGGAAGTTGCTCTTTTGTAAGATTTCTTTCCAACCCACTTCTGAGTCATATGAAATCTGGTGTCAGCAGCTGATTTTAAGAATGGAAAAAGTAGAAGTTGTCCCTCACGCAGTCTGTGACTCACTGGTTCTCCGGTAGGAAGTGGCCAGCTCTATTCTCTGCCCTGACATCTTGGCTGTCAACAGTTGCATCTCTGATTGTGTCAGTGAGCTTTTTACTCTGGATTGTGTTTCACTGTTTCTGGTAGAGAACAATAATAATTGCTAATTGTCTACAACAGCAGTAACAGGAAGTTTGGACTATACTGAAGAAACATTATATATTGGTTTCCTGGCACACAATAATGTGAGTGATTTGTGTTTTAATGTTGGGACTTCCTGTTGGCTTATCTTTTGTGTTTGTGTGTGGATGTTGTGATGTCTCTGCAGAAGATGGAGCAGAGCTCATGCACAGAGGATCGTATCCAGCATGTCCTCGAGCGCTGCCTTTCCAACCTGGGTCTCAACGCTCCTGACAAAGAACTCTGGAACGGTAACACTCAATCTCTTACGTGCTTTTAACCTTAAAAATGTTAAACAAAATAGTGTAATTTATAACCTGAGTCCTCAGTTCACAACAGTAGAAGTACAGATGATTGGGGTAAATTTGAAAGCAGTTTGTTGCTGTCCTGACGTGCCCTGGCGAAGGTCACTAGTCGAAACGCGTTCATGTAATAATACAGTTTGATCATCTGCAAATGTTGCTGGAGATTTGATCTTTTCCGTTTGCTTTTGCTCACCCGTGCATTCTGACAGCACATGAAGTTGTGCCAGGAATTTCTGCTTTGCTTGTTTAACTTGAGTCAAATATTGACTGAGAGAGCAAGGAAGCCATTCATTAGATTTTTAATCACATTAATAGGGAAAACACCCCAGCTAACTAATTAGGAACAGACTCACATAGAGTCAAATGGGAACTGAAAGCGGTGACAAATGCGGAGTGACAGTCAGCGAGGGGGGGTTTTCATGTTGGTTCAGACAAGTTTTGAAATATTTACTCAATAAGTAACAGCTTCATTCAGGACTTTTACAACAAGCGAATAGTGAAATCATTTTGCTGCTACTCTGAGTGATGGCGTGCATCTTGGTGTAAACATCGTGTTTACTTCATCAGTCATCGGCGTGAAACCTAAAAAGGAGAATTAAGCATTGTGTGTGTGTGTGTGTGGTTGTATGTTTTTATCCATCTGACTAGCTGGGCTGTGCTTAAACCGGTGGTGTTTGGAGGAACTTGTGAAAAGAGATCCCCACAACTTCCTCATCCTTCTACAGAAAATACTAAGGAAAACAAAAGCGGTAAAAAGCTAAAAAAAACAACAACAACATCTGTATCTTCCATTTTTCTAACTGATGAGTGTAATGTGAGTGATGACGGCATGTTTCAGTTCTTTTCTTTTGTTGTTTTTGGTTTACAGGTGCTAGAGCAGTGTCAGTATGAACTGGTGGTGCCTCTGTGTCTCTTGTTCTCTTCAACTCTCCTCAGAGTGAGTGAATAACATTTAGGATTAGTACAGAAATTATGTTGGTTTTGGGGAGAAAATGTGGGTTATTCACTTCACAATAACATACTGACATTATGTATTTCTGTTGTTATAATGTTTTTCATGTTTCAGGCTCCTTATGTGGCTCCAGACTGCGGGGTCCTGCAGGAAGCCCACTTGTTGTTCCATAGTTTTCTGTCCTGGCCTGAGCCTTGCTGCTCAGCCAGTAAATGTCTGCTGAACATCATCCAGCAGGAGCTAAGAGCACCAGGTAGCACTAAACTCCTAAGAGCTGGGATAAAAAAAAGACCAAATGCCACCTTATTGCTTTATTTCAAGTATTTAGGACAACGTGATTCCCAAACAGGATTACGATTTGATTTAAAATATATTCATCAACATACTGAGTCAATAAACAAAAGAATGTGAAAATAGCAACTTTAGTGGATAAATAGCAGTAACAGATACGGTTACAAATTGTATCTAAATGTTTAATACATCTGGCAATTATTGGATAAATTATTCACATTGTTAAGGTAATAAATATACAGTTCAAATTCAGTACTTTGAGAGATATGTAAGTTGTTAAAATAGCTTAAATTGGGCTAATTAACATTAGATCAATCATGGCTCCAACAGTTAGCTTGAAGTAGGCTAATAGCTAGAAGAGACTGATAAAAAAGGATGTGGTTGGACTGGTTAGCTAAAAGTAATTAAACAATAGTTTAAATGGTTAACATTAACTAAAACATGTACAGTATATATGCTCACTGGACACTTTACTGTGCAATCTGATGTAATCAATATAAATGAATTCTACTTTTACAACGTTATAATTTCTCATTTTTTGTTGAAACTTTATGAAACATTATATTAAGGTGTTTCTACTGATTGAATGATCAAATCACCCCACTTTGAATATGGCTGATGCTGATGCTCATCTGACACCTCTGAAAAGTGCTGGGAACCACGGGTTTTGTCAGGATTCAGGATTGAGGCCATTTGGGGGCACTGTTTCCCTGCTAAATACAAACTGTACTACTCTTTTTATCAAAGGCATTTCATTTCAAAGACTGGTGCGGACAGAGCAGGGAGTTTCTCCTGAGATTCACAGCTCTAAAACCATGTGAGTTTTTTCACACTTTCATCATCTGTCACTATAAATTCCATTAAACAAGGTATTTTTTATCTATTTTAAACATCTCTTTGGCACTAAAAATGAAATCCCATCTTGTCTATGTCCATATCTCTTATCACGTCATTGCTCTACACACATATGTGTCTTTATTAGCATGGTACTGTTAGTGAACCCAGATGACGACGTCGCTCCAGAGGTCCAGTCTGTTTCTGAGCAGCTGAGCAGCACACAGCAGTCCAGCAAAGATGTCACGGTCACCCTCATCCAGCACTGCTTCCAGGCTGCTGTGGGCACTAAACACAGCCTGCAGACACTCCACACAGTCCTGCAGGTGACCAGCCAACATCGCTATCGCTTTCTTATGTTGTTTTTATTCTGTTTTTGGAGGGGTTGCACCCTAAAACAAACTTTCTGTGCCTCCAGACAAAGCAGCCTGAGGAGCTGGAGCAGCTCCTGGAAGCAGTGACTGTGAGCATGGAGAGTGCAGCGTCTACAGCAGATCTGAACACAGCAAGACGGGGTCTAACAAACAGCATAGAGAGGCTCAGAGAAGGCCTTGGTCTTCCTGCTCCTGCTGATGGCTGCTCAGACACCGGTAAGACAGAAAATCAAATGTCAGAGACTGTCTGGAGTAAAACAAAGCCCACAGCCAGGCTGCTGTAATGAGTACTTGTGCTTTGGGTCCCCGTGGGGACACAGTTTGTTTGCTGAACCTGCTTCGAGTGCACCTCTAATCTCATTATCACCTGCTTTCATTAGGGGCTGTTGAAACGTTCATGCTGCCCTTCCCTAAATGCCACACATGCTCCTGGGAGAGTGACAACTTTGGTAATTAGTTCATTTTGAACAAATCACCATTCCTGCGTTATTTGTTTTGCATCCACCTTATGTGTTCTCAGATTGTTTCTTCTTTACATTCGTGCAGATTTTCTTTATGACATCCTCACAAGTGACCTGGATTCACCTGCAGACTGTTTTGCAAAAACAGAACTAGACGAAGATTATTTTAATGACGCCAGTGTGGACGAGGAAGACGAGTTGGAGGGAACCAGGGTGGACCATGAGTTTGAAAACCATCGCATCTCCACCACATCCTCTTCCTCCAGAGACTCCACGTTCTCCTGCTACTCTCTCTCATCCAGCTGGTCTGTGCCGTCCGCATCATCAGGTGTGGAAAGTGACTTCAGTGAGGACACAGAGGAAGGACAGGACAGCCAGCCGAAGCCTAGGAGGAAACCCAAAAAGAAGTCCAAATCCCTGTTAGGCATTGAGCGCTTTTCCATGCTCTTCAAGACTCCTCGCAGCCCGAACGTTTGCCGCCGTGCCCAGAGTATGGCCTACCATAGTGATGTTTCCAAAGACTTTCAAAGAACCAGGTCACCACACAAACACACCACATCCCTCTCCAGACAGGTGCGGCCTCTACAAGCATCCACTACTACCTTAGATCCTCTTTTCCCCCAGAGGCACATGTGCGTCCGCAGGAGACCGATCCTGAGCTGCAGTGAGCCTGACGTTGCAGAGGTGCCCACCTTGGTCAAAGTGGTGATATTTGGAGGTGACAAAGAGGCCGGCAGGCTGGCCAGGGCATACAGTGACCTGCAGCAGAGAGAGAACAAATGCCCCCGACTCACCAAGATGTGCAAACTGCAGTTCTACTTTGTTCCCACCAGAAAGAGAACTACAGGAAGCGGTCAGACACCAACTGAGGGGCAGACAGGAATTTCAGCCAAAGCCACAGCCTCTGCGGTGAGAACATGTGTCAGCATTTATGTAAATGTAGACTTATGCACAGTCTGGCCTCATCTATCAGTATAAAGTTAATTTAAACTATTTCCCATTACTAATGTTATTAAGTTGAAGGACTTACAGTAATCATACAGTACTTTCAACAAACAGGCAGCCTTGTATCACCTGGGGCATCAGGAAGGAAACATTTGCACATAGTTGTGGAAAATTTATGAAATGTTGAAAACTTCCAAATTCTGTTTCACTTTTTGTTTTGGTTTTAAATTCTTTTGTAACGTAATGTGACATCACAGCAGCAACCAAAAAAGTCAGTTGCTTACTTGTTTTTAATTAATTGAGTTCTTGACAGTGAGTTCTTGTCATGGTCATATCCTTGTTTTGTGTCTTTCTGCTCCTCCCTCACCTTGGCCACTCCCCTCTCTCCACTCTCACTCCTTGATTGCTCCCAGGTGTTTCTTGTTTTCTAATCAGTCCTTCACTATTTATGTCCTGCACTCCTCACTGCCCTTTGTCAGTTCATCCTGTTATCCTGCCAGTCACCCCTCGCTCGTCTCCTTCATCATTTCTGTAAGTTGGTTTGGGTTTAGTTTCTGCTCTGTCTTTTCTCTCTTCTTCACCTCTGTCACTCACGCTCTCCCCAGGTCTCCATGTTACGTTCATCCTATGTTAGTGTTTAGTCTCTTTTCCTCACTTTCCCTCTGCACCTTGTCTACCTCCCTGTCTTTAGCGTTTATTTTAGTTTAGTAGTTTTGCCTCCTCCTGGAGTGATTTTCTGTTCAGTTTTATGTCCCTGTTTGCACTATTTTACTAAAGACTCTTTGTCTTTTTGTCTCTTGTCTTGGTCTGCGTTTGGGTCCACCATTTTGTACATGTGTCTGACAGTTAATACATATTTCCATAGTATGTGGAAATTTTCACAGGTCTCCACGCAGATTAAAAGATTCATTCTTCTTCACTGCAAAAGAAAAAGAAAACGTAAGAATATGATGTAATATGAAATCTTGACACAAACACGGACAGTTGTGCATTTTTTTCTTCACAAAGTTTCCATTAATCATTATTAGTGGGCAGGAGAACCAATAACTGCAGCTCTCTCTGTTTGAGATGCCCATAAGGGGGCCACAGGTCTGACCTGTTTACTGTTTTCACTGCAGCTCTGTCTGCCGTGCCTAACAGAGTTATCCATCTCTCAGCCAACATCCTGCACCCACTCTCCTATTTTCCTAATGATCACCTCCCCTGAAGCACTCGCCATCGAAAGAGGTGGAAGTGTGATCTGCAGTTCATGTTTTACTTTTTTATATACTGCATGACTTAGAGTTTTCACCTGCTCTCTATGTCCATATTTATGCAAATTGTTAAAGTTTAATTAAACAGTGATAAAAGACATATGCAAATTATTAAATTTGTATTGACACAGGTCCTCTTTGTTGTCTACATAGACTTCCTCCATGCTCCATCGCACAACTGTGCAGATGTTTGTGAGAACCCATTTGTTTGGCACTGTGTCATCCTATTGATTTGTGTGTCTCTCATTCTTGTTCATTGACTCTCCTCTTTTGCTCTTCTTGTGAATTTTACCCTTCCAGCTGGTAAGTCAATGTGACATGAGTGGTTTATATCTCCTGTCTGTGTTGAGGTGAGAGGAAAAGCTTCGAGCTGGCAGTAGGGCTGGTTGTCTAAGTTGGTTTAGCTTTAAAGCTTTATCTGCATGAGGGCAAGTGGTTGTACCTGGGAACTAAATGTGGCAGCACTGCTACAACCACAACATAGATGAGCATTTTTGGCTCAAATCAATTTAATGACCACTTCTGAAAAGAAAATGTATATCTGAATAGTTAAATTATTAATTAGTGAAGCATTGTTAATGCCATGCTTCTACTTTCTCTTGCAACTATCCTGAACTTTAATAACAGTTAATTGCATATTATAATTAATTTGCTGGTGTTGCATATCCCACAGTATATGAGGAGTGCATGGTGTACAGTCTGCATCAAAGTTAAAGGTGTTTCTGTCAACATCCAGGTACAGTGTCACTGCACCTGGACACTGGACTAGTGTGAAGATGGTGAGCAAGCAAGATGCCTGCTTTTATCAGACACTGCATGTGCAATGGGCAATGCATCACTAATCGCTTTGATTTGATTTAATAGTTTTGTAGGAGAAACAACAATACAGCAGGATTCATTGCAACATAAAGTAGACTGTCGCAGCTTTTTGCTGCTTGGCTTGTTGAGTTGCATATGACATACTCATTATGCCAGTAATTATTTTTAGACTTTTTCAATATGCTCAGAAAACCCACTAAGATTCATGTTTTCACCTTATTTCGTTATTCTTCAGTTTTTTAATACCAGCTATTCCTTTTTAGAGTGACAAACAAATAAATGTCATATAAAGCATGTAATTGGATGCAGCTGTTAAATAAGTATTTAGAGAAGGAAGCAAACAATATAACATGGAATTTACTACAATGTTCAGCTTACCCTGACCATTACACTAAATGTGTCAAATGTGGATCAAAGTGTGAAACAGTTTGAGTGTTGATTTTCCCGTTCTACACTGCATAAGAAGCAAAGCAATTGCTAATAGTGCAGCAGTAATGGTGACTTTGATTTGTTCACAACAGATGTTCAAGTCTCAAATGGTCCCTTGATTGTTCCTCCAACACACGTGTGCACACACACACACACACACACACACACACACACACACACACTTCTATTCAACCCAGCCATGAAACCCACAAACAGCTTCCACTAAATAAACACAAGATGAATGTCAACATGACTGTCTCTGAAACGTGTTTGCTCTTCAAATGCTATTTAGGATTCAGTGTGACATTTACTGATTTGTTGCATGATATTAGTGTTGTCTTAATATTACACCAGTACTTCAGGTAAAAAGATCATGTGTTGCAAAAGGTTACGATTGTGAATATGTCTTACTCACTCTCTGCTCTGGAACTTTTAGATTTCTTTCTGTGTAAATCATGGGGTTAAAATAAGGTTGCCTCACATTTGAATGGCCTCTTTCATTTAAATACTGATGAAATCACAGCAGGGCTCAGAACATACAAAAACTCAGATTCTATATGGAGCCATGTTCCATATTTGCAGCTTCAGTGCTGCGTAATTGGGATCAGTCTTCAAAAAAGGCCCATTGGGAGATCCAGACATGAAGAAGCGCACAGCCTGTTTGACCATGAGTTGGGGAGTGGTGGCAGATCCCTTGATCAAAACCTCTTTTAACCTCAAAAAGGGGGTATGAAGGGTGACCACAGGGGTGTCCAAGCTGAGCTCTTGACCGCTGCTTTTGGAAGGTGGTTGTTATGGGATACAGGGCAGTGCAGTGCAATCTGCTCCAAAGGCACATCTCCCACACTCTGCCTTGGTGATGACCTGATTTAAAGGCTGCCCTCCACTGTTTTTCAACCTGGTTGTGTGCGTGTTTTCCTTAACCCAATTTAGCCTCACAGTGTAAGACACAGGGAGGCTAATGACTAACCTAAGCTGGAGGCAAAATGGACCATATTATTGCAGTCTTTAGTTTTAAAGACACGAACACTCCATTATTTGGATTTCTAATGATGCTGTCTCTTAAGGGCAGAGTGGATATTGTCAAAAAGTGTAGAATATTTATAATATAATATAGCAATATGTCAAAAACATTTGTGACAAAACAGTTTAAACCTACACAGAAACAGTTTAGGCATAGTCATTTTGCTGCAGGTGGGTGCTGAGGGCTGAGAAGGACAGCTGGTCAGGAGCAATGTTGAAAACAGCTGTTTTCACCCTCAGGCAGGTTCCTTGGATTTGCAGCCAGCACAGGTATTATTTTTATAGTTGGTGAAGGCAGCAAAAGAAAATTACTGTGCTGTGTTTACAGGGAGCCATTAGATGGTGGCATGCCAGAAAAGGGTGCGTTATGTCTTACTGTATTAATTGAGCAATGTGATGACTGAAACTCTCATTAACGCATTCCTTGGATTTTAATCATTTTCAAGACAAGATTTAGACATTACAGTATCAGAGGTGGGTAGTAACGAGTTACATTTACTCCGTTACTTAAGTAAGTTTTTGAAAAAAATGTACTTCTAAGAGTAGTTTTACTGCACCATACTTTTTACTTTTACTTGTAGATTTGTGAAGAATTAGCGCTACTCTTACTCCGCTACATTAGACAACACTCGACTCGTTTGTTTATTTTTTTACCATTTATTCTACCAGAGAGATGTCGTCTAGAGTTGTGACATTCACGAACGAACCGAATATATTGAACAAATTAAAACCATGTAGGACTGTATTTAAATCACAACAAGCTAAATATAAGCAGAGTTTTGTCTAACTTAACA
>JAUMHL010000029.1:20862249-20874448 GCA_032362345.1 Sandelia bainsii
TAGTAGTTTTGCCTCCTCCTGGAGTGATTTTCTGTTCAGTTTTATGTCCCTGTTTGCACTATTTTATTAAAGACTCTCTTTGTTTGAACCCTCTCTTGTCCTGGTCTGCGTTTGGGTCCACCATTTTGTACATGTGTCTGACAGTTCTTGAGTTCTGTTTTCACAGGAGTTAAATGGCCTTTCACTGGAGGACGGTACAGTGGATATAGCCCACATGTTGGGCATGATGGATCCCTGGTACGAGAGGAACGTCCTCAGTCTGCTCAGCCTGTCCTCTGACGTTCTCTGTCAGGTACCATCATTGCTCATAGTACACACTGTGCATGTTCAAATGTGTCTCTGCTGAAAATGTGAGCTTTAGTGAATCTAACTTCTGAAATACACATTTACTTTAAATGCAATCACTTGCTGCATGTGGAGAGGAATCTTTCGGAAATACCTGAATGATATTTTTGCATTTGGGAAAAATCTACTGTGAGTAGTTTTTGGTTGAGAGAGGACACTTCCTGTTTGGTTTTAAATTCATGTAGAGGGGCCTGAACTACAGATTTGCTCTTTTAATATATGTAGTACTTGTTGTTCCCTCATTTAAAGACTTATTTGCACTAATAGTTCACATGTGCATGAAAACATGCACATTTAAATAGTTTATGCAATAATATCACATTGTGGTCTCATGGACATGAATTCCATTACACCAGGGACACATAACAGTCACTAAAATAACACGATATAAAACACACAGGCTGCTTTTACTAGTATATCCCGCAGTAAGAGCACAATGCGCAGCTGGAAACTCTAAGTCAGACATTAAAAGCTGAGTAGTTGTATTCCTAGAGGTTATTTGTCCTCAGTGCCCTACCTTGTAATTTTTCCATGCAATGACAAATGCATTATATAATGGATTTCTAAATTTCTCATCAAGCAGCAAGCTTTTTATTTTTTCTAACAGTATTTGGTATTGGAGGCAGAAATACTGTAGATTTATGACGTCTCTCTCTGCTTCACTAAAGCATATTTGAGCTTATTTGCTTCTACACACCTGCCATTAGCACAAAATAAATTCTCTGAACAGTGTTAAAACCCGCGTTCTGTGACCCCAGGCGTCCTGTAAGGAGGGCGAAGTCTCAGAGAGCAGCGGCAGCACGGAGTGTCTCCCCCTGCTGGCCGACCTGGTGCTTTACTACTGCAGACACGCAGACCAGCCTGTTCTGGTGCAGCTCTACCAGGTTGAGGTTCGTGGTGCACCACACACAGTGTCACACCTCAGTAAATGTGCGACTGTCAGTCGAGGATCACTTACTCACAGTGTGTCCTTTTTATTTTGTCGTGCACATAGCTGACGCTGGCTGGAGGAGACAGGAGGAGGGAGGTGTTTATTCACTCTCTGGAGCTGGGGCACAGCGCTGGAACCAGAGCTGTTAAGGGCATGGGTGAGTCACACTCTGACAGACATACCCAGACAGCCACAGCACCACACACTCGCGCGCACACACAGACACACACAATCTAATGTGTATTATATGCTGTTTGTAGGAGCTGCCAGCAAACGGTTTGGAATTGAGGAAGAACGAGAGGCTGTTCCTTTAACTCTAAATGTTGCCTACAACAAGGTACAGTTCCACAACACAAACACAACCTTCCACTGGAACAATATTTTCAACAACACTCCTACTGACGGTGACATTCATTCATTTCTGAGCTATTGTTGGTCAAATTGCCCCAGTTCTCAGGTTTGATGCTGCTTCTCACAAATCTCCACAGACATTCAGTTTTATTCAGATCAGCACTCACAGCAGCCTCCTCCCGACCCTCCAGGGTTTTCTTCTCATTCATTCTTGGTGCTTTTACATGTTTTGAGTCACTATCTCCTCAGACGACTCTTCTTTACTTCCGCTTGTCCATGTTCTGTGTGGTGAACACAATGATGCCAAACAGCACAGCGAGGACTTTTCTCCATTTAAAGTGGCCATATTCTGCTTAATTGAGGGTCTACGTTTTATTCTGGGCTCCATCATACATAATAATGTGATTTTACAATTAAAAATAAGTGTTGTAATGTGTCTTTATGCAACATACTAAAAATTAGTTTGAGCTCCTGTGTCTTTAAGGCCCCCTCCCCTCCTTCCCACTCTGTACTGATTGGTCAGCTTGTGGAAGTCTTCCTGTGGGCTGAACTATGTCCAGTTTGAACAGCATCGTCCTTCAGGAACAAGCCAGCTGAAAATCCTGCTGCGTACTGAGAAGAGCTGTTTCATTTGAAACTTTTCAGGAAGAACAGAACTTTGTCACTGAGGTGTGAAGGTACCAACACACCATGTCTGTACACTGAAGCCGGAGCTAATTAAAACCCATCTTCACTCCATTACAGGTGGCTGTTAGTGGGAGGAGTCGGTGGACCCAGGTAGAGACCGTCTGCACATCGATCAATCTTTTCAAGGTCTGCAGGCAGCCTGGGCAGCTAGGTGTGTGACAGTGATTCTCTGGGTTTTGTTTTCGTTCTCATTGTGGTTTCTAAGCAAATCAGATCTCGTCTGTCCAGATTCAAGAATAGGAAGTCTGCAGCTGACAATGACAGAAGTCCTGAAGAGGCAGAGCTCCAAGTCTAAAAAGAACTACAACCAGGTGAACGTTGGTTTACACAAACTCATGCACACCCTTCCTTTGAAAGTCCCCCTTCCTTACACTCCTCTTCCTCCTTGTGCTCTGTGGCAGCACATCTCCGTATCAGAGGCGAAGGTGGACAAGGTGACGGTGAACGGTGGAGATGACGGGACGACTTTCGCTGTGTGTCTGGATCAGGATGAGAAGAAGTTCATCCAGTGTGTCACCAGGTACAACACAACCTCATCGCTGACTGTAAAACTCCATCACAAATGTAATCTCCTGCTTTCAAAAGCCTTATTTAAGGACCTTTACAACAGTTTTACATGAGAAGATTGATTTGTGTCAGTAAGCAGCTATGGCTGGCAGCCAGTTAGCTTAGCACAAAGACAGCTAACCTGGATCTGCCAATAAAACCTGCACTTTTATCTTACATATTCATTGTTTAATTTGTATAAGAAACTGTGCAGAACATAGGCTTTATGTTTTAGTTAATGAGCTATTTACAGCCTTTATGCTAAGCTAACAAGCTTTATATTTTGTACATAGCTTAATATGAAACTGGGGCAAACGAATTTGGAAAATGGTTAAAGAGATTTTACACTCTGTTTAAAGCCCTGCTTCTAGGAAATAATCAATTTTATATTAAAAATTAAGGTGGTTAATCAGATGCACACATCTGACCTCTTTCAGCCATGAACAATTTGAAACCGTCTGAGAAGTTTACAGAGGAAAAGTTGGTGGTGATAACTCACAGACCTATGAAACATAATGAACAGCATGTAGAGACTGTTTTGTGTAGTGTTTTATCTTAAACCTGAAAGAGTCAAACATTTCCCCATGAACTATAGTGGAAATAAAACTTTGTATAAACTGGAACAATTCAAAGTACAAGTACATCAGATCTGCATTAAAGTAAAGAACCTGAGTAAATGTGTGTATTTGTAACCTGTGAATTTCTGTTCATCTGCATTTATCAGACCCACATGCACACTGATGCTGTAACTTGTGTATCTGCAGGTGTGAAGTGTCTCTGTGCTGCAAACCAGGCAGCAGCTCAGACTGGAGGTCCTACAAACCGTCACCGGGCCAAGTGCAACCTCTGCACCCGTCCTACTGCTCTCTGCTCTGCCTTCCCATCACCTCCTTTTCTGCCTCACACACCTGAATCACCGAGGACGTGACGTGAACACGTCTAGGGAAATATTTACACATATACAGTGGAAGGAAAAAGTAAAAGGACTGTTTGCAATTTGGTTTGTGATCTGATCTTCAAAGTCAGAAATAACAAACACAATATTTCTAAGTTGATGAAACAAACAGTCCTGGTCTTTCATGTCTTTATTAAACATACAGAGAGAAGTGACAGTGTTTTAATAATGCATTGAACCAACTTTGGTAACTTTAGCAATAACCTGAACAAGCTCCTCCTGTAGCTGTGGATTAGACCTGCACAACATCCAGAAGGAGTTTTGGTCTGGACTCTGACTGTCTCTGAAGTCTTTACTTTGATGTTTAGCATCATCGTCCTGCTGCACTAGCTTCTACTGAGCTTCAGCTTGCAGACAGACACCCTGACATTATCCTGTAGGATACCTTGAAAAGCTTTGGAATTCATTTCCCTCTACATGATGGAAAACTGTCCAGCAGCCACTAATCATGACTCTCCCCCTGCTGTACTTCAGTTAACTTTGATGTTTTCAAGTTGGCTTCTGGTTCTCTTTTCACACCATATGTACGTGTGTTTTCTCCTAAAAACATTTCAGTGCACCTGAAGTTCGCCACAGTCCACCCTGACACTCCAGTGCTACTGGGAAAAAGTTTGTGCACTGATGAAAGGGGGACTCGAGGTGTGAACCAAACCGTGGATTGGAAGAATAATTTCACCTCTTATTTTTGCACAGATTAACAACTGTAGACTCTTGTCCATTGAAAGAGTTTTAGAAAACGAACAGGGATAATTACACCAGGTAAAACTTTAGCTCATAGAAAGACTTGAAAACTTGCGTATTTGTCCTTTAAACCAGATCAACAAATAATGCAGACAATACTTACTGAAAAGATAAGTGATTAGTGTTTCATTGACCCACATGCTGCATGTTTCCAGCTTTTTACCGTTTTTCCTGATCGCAGGAGAAGGACCGATGCATGTGTATTAATCATGTTCTTATTTAGAGGATTTTACAGGGTCCAGAGTCTCTGCAGGGCTCTGAGAGACTCGGTATCTGCTGTCAGAAGCTTAAAACTGATAACTTGATTACTACCGTGTACGTTGTTTTGATCCAAGACAGTAAAACTAAAAAGAAAATGTCTAATAAAAATAAGCTATTTATTAAGTAATAATAAGCAATGGAAATGTCTTTAAAGATATACTGTGTTTTATATGTGACTCCAGTGAAATAAAAAGAATCCTACTCATCTCTCTTCAGACAGTAATTGCCTCTTCTGAACTTCCGCCTATGAGTCAAACACACCCTGTCTCACTCTGGCACAGTAAACGCAACCTGCCATTATCACATTTCATTCACAGGAACAATAGTGGAGACTCAGCTACACAAAACCTGCTTCATTTTTCTCCATCATACAGCTGAAGCTACTTCTGTAAGTTCTGGATTACTGCAGAGAGTTAGTTTTACTTGCACCGACAATGTTTTTCATTTGTTTGATTGTTCAAATTACCATTGTCTGGTGCATTTACAGACAAATGTACAGTAGGAATTTACAGCTACAGTTTTGGGGCATTGGGTTTTCAGGGACAAATACAGACAAGTTTTTGCTGAACGTCTCCATCTGAGGATCAGCCGTGACGCGCTGAAGACACCTGAAAGTGAAATAATTTCCATCCTAAAAATACCAAACAAGATGGCTGATAGCGCAGGTGAGTGCTCTCATTTCCTCTTCGACTGTTATAATTACAGCAGTGTGCAAACTTGTTTTGCTGGTTAAAGCCTGACAATAACATTTAACAGCTGCTCTACAAAGTCAGGTATTCTTCATTTTTGCACTTTTTATTGTGTTGTAAAATGTAATGTAAATGTGTCTAAACTGACTGGAGCCTGTGGAAAACTGAAGTGACTGGACATAGAAAGACATCAGTTTCTGAAACATCCAAGAAACTCTGTGTAGACCTCAGGGATAAGTGTGATTCAATACGGTGAATTAAGCAACTCAAAAAACCCAAACAGCAGATTTGATTAAATGATAGTATCAGGTAAAAGTGTTCAACTTCAGCGAACACCTATTTACACCCACAATACAGCAGAAAAATGTACAGTAAGGTAAAGTAGAGAGTGGATGAGGCTTGTGTCCGTTCTGTTAGCATCAGCAACTTAATGCGACGCTCCATTAAACATTTCTGTCATTGTTAGTAGTGGAAAAAAAGAATGAAGCATGTTCCTCTCATTTTCTACGTTCTCCAACCAAGAAGTTGAAATTCTCATGATTTCATCAACAAGTACATTTTTAGCATCTGAAAACCTACAGCATCCTTATCTCAACCCAATCAGAGCTCCACTGGTGAGGAGTAAGAGCAGGTGAGTACAAGATGGTGGAGATCAGACACTGACTTAAGGAGAAACACACAAACAAAAAGCAGGAGCTTTCAGGTCAGTATTTGATCCATAAATCCAGAATCCCTCTCCAAAGTTCATCAGGTTCATCAGAAAAATCTCCAAAACACAATCCAAGTCCTCCTTATCCAATAAACAGTCCAGAGATCAAATCCAAACTCCACTAAACAGTCCAGTGTCCAGTGAGGTCAGGAACAGCTACATTACTCAATTTAGTCATAGATAAAATGCTAAATATATATGTAATATTGAACCAATTGAGTTCTTCAAAGGAGTTTGTGTCTTGACTCTTGATATTTTGTGAGAGACCTGAGGATGGCAGTTCACAGCCAGTCTGAGGGATCTTGACACTTTGCTGCAGACATAAGTTAGGGTCTGAATACTGCACTAAATGAGAGATTTTGGCTTTTGATTTTTAATTCATTTGCAAAAATGTTGCAAGAACATTTTTACTTTATTGTTATTGTTTTTTAGTGTAGACTGATGGGAAAAATGTACACTACATTTTCAGCTGACGTGGAGTCCAGTCTGCACAAAGACGTCCAGGCTCTTCTGAAAGAGGTGAACAGTCAAAATCGTGCTCACAAAGGTAACTACAGCTAATAACAATAACTCTGAATACAACTGATATAGTTAATTATTTTAAAAGCCACCATAATTCAGGGGGGGAAAGACTGATACCACCCTGATGTCTGTAGAATAAAGATTCTACAGACAATTCAAGGCTGAGACCAGGTTGGAACAGAAATGAATGAAACAGAGCTGGTAACAACGAGCAGCAGGTGTTGAGAACAATGAAAGTATGTAATAATTTGAGCTGAAACATAACAGGGAAACTTTTTGGAGGAACAAAAAGAAGGAATGAGCCATAAAGGTTGGAAAACACTGGTTTAATTTTAGCTTAACCTGAAACATAACTAGTATCTGTAGCTGTAAGATAAATGTACAATATCCTCAAAACATGCTGAAGTACAGTACCTGAGCAAGTGTGCTGGTTACTTTCCACCTCTGCTCTGCAGGAAGGTGGAGATGGACTCTTGAGAAGAAAGTGGAGGCTGATCCGTCCTGCAGCATCTTGTTGATCAGAGTTCTGGTCAAAGAGCTGGAGAAGAGCAAGGTTCAAAATTTCATGTTGTTTCTGTCTGTTATAGACGAGGATGTTTTCAATTCTGCGAGTGCTCCCTGAAAAGCAAGTGTAACTTTTTGTTTGTCGATTGATACAGATCAATAAAACAAGATCCTACATGCATGTCATTCCACTGCTGCACACTCTCCACTATGTGGTTATTCAGGTAAGACACACCTGTATGACTCAAATGTGTAATATGTTTATATAAAGTCTATAACAGAGGAGAATGTTTTACAGCCAAAGAGACAAGTTCAACTGATGCGTTATTAGTATTTTCTGTCTTATTATGTTGTGGTTTAACTCTCCAGTCAGGTTCCATGACTCCCACCAGCCTTTACCAGAACGTGCACGAGTGTTTGATGAAAATGCAGACGTTACCGCTGCCTTACTCTGCAGTGGCCCTGAGCACTCTGAGGAGCATCAAGATGGAAATGATCACACCAGGTTAACAACACCACACATGCACAACACCACACATCCTGTCTAACACTATTATAATGCTGTAAAATACAGACATGTTCCTCCCTCAACAGGTTCTTTATATCAAAGGAGGGTCACTGCAGAGCAGAACTTGAAGAATGAGGAATTCATCTCGCAGGAAAAGTAAGCGATGACGTTCAGCTACACACTGAGTAAACGATTTTATCACAACCATACTGTCTCCTGCTTCCCCATGTTCCTGTTTCCTCCAGGGTGTTCGTGCTCGCAGACCCAGCTGTGTTTTCTGCTCCGCTGGAAGGAACACTAAGAGTCCTCTTAGAGGTGTCCAACATGTTTAGGGACACACCAACAATGGAGAAGAATCTGGTGCTGCGTGTGCTGCAGAAGGGGCTGGGGACAGCATGCCAAAACTCCAGACTGGCTCAGGCTCTGGAGGTGAGTGAGTTTATTAACAAGACACAATAAGAGAAAGTGACATTTTTTTTATTCACAATTAGAACATGTCCACCTCTACTCCTTCCGCTTAGACCTCCAGGTATTACAAATTACAATAAATAAGAAGCTGCAAAACAGAAAATGTTAAAATTGTCTGAATGGTTAGAAGAATGAGCCTCACTCACTAATTTTTTAAAGTGAGAATCTCTGCACTGCTGCCAGCAGCAACAGTAAGTAGCCCTTGGAAAAGCAAAGTGGTTCTTAGAAGACGTTGGTTCTTAGAAGGTTTTGCAAGTTGAACTAACCCTGAACCAGCATTAGCACCGGCCCAGAACTAACACCTACTTCATGCTGGTCAAAAAGCGGTGTTAGTCTTGCTGACAAATGCTTGCCTTAGTCCAGTTTTTCTCCAAATTAAATCGATGAACCAGACTTTCTGTCACTTGTGTATTTCAGGCTTTAGGGGACCAAGTGGTTGAGCATTATTTCCAAGTGATTCGAGCCATGGAGCAGAGTATTAAGGATGGTGCTGGTGGTTGTGCCACCTACATGAACCGTCTACAACACATTCACAGAGACATCTTGACTGCCTGTAAAGAAGGTGTGTGTTCTGTGCTCTGCTGTTAAAGCACATTGTTCTGAGCAGAGTTAAAACTACAGCTTTCCTCCTACTTTCTCAGAAATACCGATGGTAGGTGACAGCTCTGTGTGCAGCTCTGCGATGCCGTTTCCAAAGATGAAGTTCTGCTTGTGGAAAGAAGAAGAGGATTTCTGTGAGTCAATGAAACCAACAAAAACTGGCTCTGTTTCAGGTTTCTGTTCTGTTGATCATTAATGCTGCTGCAGACGTGTACATTAAATTGATGTTTTCTGAAGGGAAGCTGCTGGCAGACTTCACCCTGTGTTCCAGCTCTAGTGTGGATGAAGAAGAGAAGAACAAAAGAGACTCAGTTCGGTCTGAGGACAGTGGCATAGTGAGAGATCTACTGAAGAGTGAGGCTGACGACACAGAGCAGCCTCCTGTCACCAATCCTGGGCCAATAATCACACGGAGGAATGCCATGAGGGGTCTGAACTCAGCAAATAAACTGAGTCTAATAAAGGAGAAGATGGAAACGTTTCCTGAAACCTCTCCTGTCCTTAAGGAAGGCAGGAAACGTCTCACAGCACGAGTAGTGGTAATGGGGGACAATCGTGTGCTGGGAAGACTTACCAGGGCTTATCACTCTATTCAGTGAGCGGCTGTTTGTTTTTCACATAGTGCTACAGCAAAGTGGTGTTTGTTCTTCAAACCTTTTCTGCATTTCCACTCTTCATCTTCACCTGTTAGATTTTCACTAACGGTTTCCAACGTTGCAGAGAAAGAGAGTCAAAACACCTCATTCTGACCAAGAAGCTGAACCTGCAGTTGTACTACATCCCAGTCACGGCAGTGGAGCCTTCAGGAGGTTCACCTGTGAGTTAGTCAAACTGACATTGACTGACTGAGTGAGTTTAGAAGACTCTATATATATATATATAATATATAATATCTTTTCCTCACAGGGCTGCCCATGTCAGGATGAGGATAGACTGTCTCTCGCCTCCTTTTTGGGTAAACTGGATCCATGGTACGACCACAACATCAACAGTCTGGGAGCAACAATCTCCAAACTGCCTGAGATGGTAACAGTTGTAGAAAGTTGTTGATGTGGAACATTGAGATTTGCCCCAAAACAATATGAGGGAGAATAACAGCAATGAATGACAGAAGACAACAGCAATGCAGCTAACTGTTTGGTCTAAAGCCACGCATTTGTCCATGAGTCCACAGCAGCAGAATGGGTGTTGATATTTGTTCTGTCACTTTTATCTACTGCAGCCCTCTAATCACAGAGAGTCATCAGAGCAAAACCTTTTCCTACTGGACACCTTGTGTTACTACCTTCGTTGTGGGACGCAGCCAATTAACCTGCCAGTTTATTCTGTTAAGGTACGGAGCTGCTGTCATGTGCACAAAATGTTTCACTTACATGCAGATGTTATGTTATTGGCAAAAAATTGAAATTTAATCCATTTCAGGTTAAATCTATAGGACGATAAAGGCTCCTGAATACTGTTTTTAGCTCGTATCACTGCCCCCTGGTGGCCAAACAAAGTAAACAAAAGCAGCAACAGTGTACAGTCTGACTGTACTGTAATCAATCCATGATTGGTTTATTGTACTTTTACTGTGTTCAGATGACTCGCTCCATCCGTGATGTGACTTGTGTGGAGGAGGAGGTGTTCGTGTCGCAACTGGAGGCAGAAATCCCAGAGTTCAGACACCTCAAACAAAGACGTATGTTTCTGAATCAACTGTCTCACTGTGTCTGTGGAGAACAGTGTGTTGGCTGTGTAGTAACATACAGTATGTTGTTGTCTTCAACAGAGAAACCTGCACAAAGGCCACGGAGGCAAACAGTGGAGGTGTTTGGTGGGGCAATAACAGTCAGTTACAAAGCGGTACTTATGAGTAAATAACTGTAATATTGTAATACTTCATATTTAATATTTACATCAACAGTAGAACTTGGTCTAACTGAGGCAAATTTAATTTTAATGTCCCCAACAGACCTGTTTAAGCAAGCGAGAAGTTGCAAAGGGAGAAGCACTGATGACGTGTGGTGTGGTGATAACGTCTGAGCCAGCAGCTGCGACGACAGGTTTTACGTGAATTTGAATTTATTTTTAATGTATAGTTTTATTTAAATATAACGACAATCTTTGAAAGATTATGAGTAATATTTTTATTTCGTCTAGGTCAGGATCTTCTTACTGTCAGGTTTGACAGTATGACCCCAGAATGCGACACAGTAAGATGTTATTTACTATACTAGACTATTTAGATTCTTTTAATCATCAGTATTATTGTTATTTATGGTTACAATGATAGACAGTAACTAAATACAACGAGTACTGTACTTATGTACAGTTTTCAGGTACTTGAGTATTTCCATTTTATGATACTTACCACATTCTTTTGATGTCTTTAGTTACTCATTACTTTTCAGAATCAGATTAATGTGAGAAATATAATCAACAAATAAATTATTTTATTATACGTTAAGATAATAAAAAATTTTGGATCCATCAAGGAAATTCACAAACTACTCAGCAAAGTATTGAAACTCCGTAAACTCAGTAAAATGTCACAGTGTATTATATTTGCGTTATTAATCTGAATCTGCAAAGTACATAAAGCTGTCATAATAAAAAGTATTTACCTCTCAAGAGTAATAAAGTAGCATAAGATGGAAATACTCAAATAAAGTAGAAGCACCATACAATAAGTACAATACTTGAATAAATGTACTTTGTAACAATAAAACTCTAGGTTTGTTTTGATTATAGAAAATTGAGACTCGGAACATCCGCATCAAGACGATGGAGCATCGAACACTCTCTGTGTGTCTGGACAAAGACGCTCGCAGGACGTACGCTAACGTCCAACGGTAACGCCGACTGTTTGTAGAACGTCACATTGAGCCAGTGTTTTACAGAGCGTATTACAGACTTTAATAAAGACTGTAGTACAGACTGTAGTACAGATTGTAGTACCGACCGTGGTACAGACTGTAGTACAGACTTTAGTAAAGACCGTAGTGCAGACAGTGGTACAGACTGTAGTATATACTTTAGTAAAGACAGTAGTACAGACTGTAGTACAAACTGTAGTAAAGACCGTAGTGCAGACAGTGGTACAGACTGTAGTACAGACAGTAGTAAAGACAGTTGTACAGATTGTAGTACAGACTGTGGTACAGGTTGTAGTACAGACTGTGGTACAGGTTGTAGTACAAACTTTAGTAAAGACAGTTGTACAGACTGTGGTACAGTCTGTAGTACAGATTGTAGTACAGATTGTAGTACAGACTGTGGTACAGACTGTGGTACAGACTGTAGTACAAACTTTAGTAAAGACAGTAGTACAGATTGTAGTACAGATTGTAGTACAGACTGTGGTACAGACTGTGGTACAGACTGTAGTACAAACTTTAGT
>JAUMHL010000029.1:20893701-20926689 GCA_032362345.1 Sandelia bainsii
GACATCCAAGCCTTTATGTCTTTTAAACAAGCTTGAAGATTGACTAGTTGATTAGTTTCATCTGGTTTCATAGATAAATATAGCTGGGTGTCATCTGCATAACAATGGAAATTTATTGAGTGTTTCCTTATAATATTGCCCAGCGGAGACATTTAAAGTAAAAAGAATTGGTCCAAGCACAGAACCCTGTGGAACTCCATTAGTGTGATAAATCTGAGATGAAACTGTTATTTTTACACCTTTAAAGGCAGAAAAGTGGACACTGAAGCTCAACTGAAGGTTTACTATCATCACTGTACATTAGGATGAGATTTGAATTACACTGGAGAGACTTTATCAAGTTATTGTTACCTCTAATAATGTCAAGACACATTAAAAAGCTTAGTGAGTTTCTAGTTTCATAGCTAATTTGTTTTATACTGCGTGTTCCATTGCTTGGAAAAATTGAGAGAGGGTGTTGACAAGATGAGAGAGACTGCAGAAATGGATCAAACCAAACTGACATCAAATCCATGTACAATCAGAGCACATAGAGCAGGTTCCGTAAAGTAATGTTAAATAAAACCTACCCCACCCGTCATGATCAATCATGTTACAGGTGTTAGTGACAGTAGGTACAGTCAGATGTACTGACCAGGGCGGATCTGTCGACATTTAAAATACCGCGACACTAAAAAAAATTTTAACTTCACGACTGTTTTTATTTAATTTAATTTATTGTAGCTTTAGTAATGTTCTTGATATTTTGTTTCCAGAGAAGGCCAGATCTCTTTTTGGTAGAGCTAAGTCCCCCCTTCAATCCCCAGTTATTCAGATGGTTCATTAAGAAGAGTAAAGATACAAAGGTGGATCCCTGCGGAACACCACAAACTTAATCTGTGGGCGATTTTTTTTTTCATGTCAGAAAATACGGAGTACTGTGACCAGTGTGAAGAGTTATGTTTGTTAACCATCTTATTGTGCGGCACCTGTCACTTTAATGTTATTTTTGCCTCTCTCCAACTAGTTTCTACTTTACGTTTGCTTGTCCCATGCACACGTTACATGTGTATAAAGTAAGCCGGTAACTTACTTAGTGAACACCTGAATGAATGAAAAATGATTATTATATTATTTTATTAAGTCAGCATGTTGTTATTTCTGTCGACAGAGCGTGCGACCTGCCCCAGCCTGCCGTCAGAAGACTGGGCGCTCAACATGGAAATCTGCGATGCAATCAACAGCTCAGAGGAGGGGTGTGTGTGACTGTGTGTGTCTTATCTGTGTGCATCAGGAACAAACCAGTCCCCTGGAGCTCATGTGTCCCTGACTGTTGAAAATGATCTGATTACAGGCCCAGAGATGCAGTCAGAGCCATAAAGAAAAGGATTGTGGGGAACAAGAACTTCAAGGAGGTTATGCTGGCACTTACTGTGAGTGTTCACAGTTATCTCCATAGCTACCATCTAATCAGACATCAGAGATGGTTTGATTTGTTATGTCCCTCTGACGGCAGGTCCTGGAGACCTGCGTGAAGAACTGCGGCTACAGGTTTCACATCCTGGTGACAACACGGGATTTTATAGAAGGGGTTCTGGTACGGTCGATCATCCCGAGGAACAACCCTCCGCTAGTCCTGCACGACAGAGTGCTCAGCATCATACAGGTGAGGCTTGAGGTGTGGCTGCATTGAACAAAAATTGGTTGTTGATGTGTTTTGTGGTTTTTGCCTTGCTTGACCATCTGGTAGTAGTTTGTGGTTTTCTTTTGTCGAGGCGTGGGCCGATGCATTCCGTAGCTCACCGGACCTGACGGGTGTGGTGTCGGTGTACGAAGACCTGCGAAGGAAAGGGCTTGAGTTCCCCATGACAGAGCTGGACGGGTACTCACCTGTGGAAGCCCCGAAAAAGGTGCCAACATGACTGGTTGCAGTTGCTTTACTGTTCGTAGATGGCTTCTTATCAAGCATCTTATTTTTCTTTTGGCTTTCCTACTGCCAGACTGTGCCTGGGAATGGGCCTGCTGTCACTACTCTTCCTGCTGCGCTCCTTTCTTCCAAACCTCCACTCTTCCCACCCCAGGCCTCTGAGCTAAAACTGGCCCTAGAGGGAACCAGTGCCTTCACTCCCAGTCAGGTGATGGGCCTTGCTGCATTTCACATTTTAATCTTTAATATTTTCACGGTTCTGTTATTAATCACAGACCTTAGCTGAAAAGCTGTCTCACAACTCACATCAAAATCCCCTTAAAGGGCAGGTTCACAGTTTTTCAGGTGTGTCTTAAAACAACAGTCAGGTGACCATATGAACAGGTTTTACCTGTCACAACCATCCTGTTTAACAGGGCTTCAAGAGAACACTGCCATGAAGTGATGGGGGACCAATACACAGTCCTCCCTCTGTGCAAACATACATTAAAAAGTATTACCAAAGACAATAGAGGGCTTCCATTGACTGCGTTTACATGCACATAATTAAGCAAGTTCTTTGTCTGCAGCCTTTGTCCTACACACGTGCTGTTGTAAAAAAAAACAATTAGAAACCCGGTTATGCATACACATGGTAGAGAAATCTGCATCCTCCAGGGGCAATCTACCTGGTGAAATCAGGTTTAGAGGTTTCTCTAATCGCCTACTTTTAAAGAAGAAACTGCAACCTGATGGCTTAAGTGCATGAAAACAAACTAACTGAAGGAATCATTACAGCATGACTATCATTTTAAGGTAGCCTTAAAAAATTGTGAATGTGTCCTTTAATGTCAACAGTTCATTCTGTCCTGTTACGCCAACAGTTCTAAAATCAATATTAGCCTCTGTAAGGAGCTGTTCTGACTGTGTTTAATCAGGAAATACTGTTGCTATTCCAGGTCAAAAGGTTGAAGGCAGAGCTGGGAGTGGTGCGCAGCAACCTGACCATGATGTCAGACATGATGAGTCAGTTGGATCCTGTCACGGTAAAACAGGCAGACATGGAGCTGCTGGAGGTAAAAAAAAATAAAAATGAAAAACTGGTTTTATTACAGCGATGTCAAATATTCCCTGTTTTTCCACCTATTCATGCAGAGTGAAGCTGCGTTACCCTTAACTGATCTCGTACTATATACATTTTTATGATGCATCTGCCCCATCAACCCCCCCCGCCCACACATACTCTGTCTGATTGTGTCATTAGCAGCTATACACAGTATGTAAGGAGATGCAGGACAGGATAGTAAAGATCGTCCCCAGACTTAGTGAGGAGAAGCTGATTGAAGAGTTGCTGGCGACGAATGATGAAATGAACACGGCCTTCACTCGCTATCACAGGTTAACTGTTATATTATTATTATTACCAACATAATAATGCGCAATAATATCTGACCCTGTTGTTCTTGTTCACAGGTTTGAAAGACAAATAACAACTGGTCAAAATGCAACACATAAGGTAAAGAACGAGAGCTTGTTTTTATTCTTCTACTCTTTTTCTTCCACTTTTCTGACATTTTGGATTTTTTTTATTGCTGTTTGTTTTTTAGAGCCACTCATACGTCAATCTGACAGACCTCGATCACACAGCCGAGTCTCTCAGCTCATCCGGGGTTGCATCAGTAACCAGGAACAGCTCGCTCAGCCATTCAAAGTCTGACAGTTTGTCCAGTCAGTTGGCAAAACTTAGTAAGTACAACAGCCCGATCCGTTTTCTGACTGTTTTTAATTATTACTTATGATTTGTTTTGTGTGTTCTGTTTTTCTTTGGAGCCTAAATGTCGGTCGCTGTTTCTACTTCGTACTTTAGTCAGTCATGTAATCTAGTTTGGAAAGCACTGAAATGTTATCACGCAAAATTGTATTAATACAGTAATTTATTTATTGATTAATTAAACTTCACTCTTTTACTTGTTGCTGTTTTTTGTGCAGGTACAAGTGAATCAGATGAGACAGTATCACAGAAAACTCAACAAAGACCAAGGTACAAACCTTTAACACATACACAGCTAACACAGGTTGTATTGTTAAAGAGTATATTTGCTGTTAAAGACCGTAAATTAACTGATTAAAGATAATGTTACAAATTTTAAAAATGAAATTACAATTAAAAAGAAATATCCAAACGCATACAATGTGATTCAGTTGAGAGTAGGCTACATAAAAATGTTAGCTAAGTAGCTAGCTAAAAGTTTAGTGATTAAATTGCTAAAATAGTTGTATGAATTGAATAATCTGAATTGAATTGAAAAGAAACAGATAAGATAACGGACTGAAATAGGTAAAAGTAGTGAAAACATAGTGAATAAATTAACCAAAATGGATAGTGGCTAAAATAGTGAGCTAAAAGTAACACATAAATAAAGAAAATGGTAAAAATAATAAATAATAAATGATGGCTACAAATGCTTTCATCAAAATAGACCAAACCAAACTTAACAATGAAAGATCAAAAATATATATTATTATGAACAATATCCAGTTTAACTTGTGTTTATTCCCGACTCCCGGAAATAAATATATTCACAGATTAATCTAAACTCAGAAGTCTAACTTACTTAGTAATGAAGCTTTTGACCATATCTCACAGTGATAACAGCAGATAGTAGAGTTATATCCATCTTTATGTAATAAACAGTATGAAATAATGTGCACACTTATGAGTGATGCATGACTGATGGTGCTGATGAACAGTTAGTTAATTAGGGCTGTGCTGGTTCATCACATACATAAGTAAGAATGCAGATTATTTACATCACAATATTACAATGATAATCTCACAGAGGAGTCATGTAGCTATTTCCCAGGATAAACTCTCAGGAATGGCTTTGGCAGACATGTTCAGTTCTGACTTATTTCCTCTAAGCTTACATGAAAGTTAACCAAAGTACTAATCTTTGTGTTTTCTGTGCAAAGTGAAGTCACAGTGGACGGTCTGGAACAAAAACTACAAAACACTGGAACGGTGAGAAAAGATGCTGCATTATTCAGGATATGTTTAGTCACAAGAATAATCTGCTGGTATTTCTGAAAGTCTTCTTCAATGTGTGTAAATGGTCTAGAAGGTCACAGCACAGTCTTGTAGAGATTCATAGTGTTGTCCACAGTCTTCCTGGTTCTGTATTAGCAGGAGTGAGGACAGTTTCCAGTGAGTTTCTGAAATAGTACAGACTGACCTGCTCTGACTGTTACTACGAGTAAATGTGTGTGTTGCTTTGTCTCAGTAACTGTTTTCCTCTTAAATGAACTCTCTGTCTGTGCATGAAGGACGACAGCCCAGCCTCCACCCGCAGCTCCTCTCCAAAGTTAGATTGGATGATTAAAAGGGGAATGGTGGGTCTGTGTCTGAAAACGTGTCCTGGTTTCACATCCACACCTTCTGTCTCTTGGTTTTGTCATGATGTTGCAATTTACTTTTGATGTGGTCTGGATGGTTTTTGTTTCTTTGGGTTTGGTGGTTCAGGTGTTGAGATTGAACACAGCGGTTTGCATGCTTCCATGTGTGGTGAAGATATTTTTGGAGTTTGTGGCTACGCCCTCGACAGAGCACGTTTGGTTTGATACACTACATTCCTGCAGCTCTCCTTCTTTAATGCTTTGCTTGCACACATATGACTGTTCTTTGTGTGTATGTGTGTGTGTGTGGTTTGGTAGGTCTGTTACATGTTCATCATGTTTTACCAGTGCTTTATATTTTGCTGCACTGACCACTGCTGCTCTGCTCTCTTTCTCAGATTCCCATCAACCAGTCAAATGTCATGGATGATATTGAGAAATGGTTAGAACTGGACGATGACGTGAGTGACTGCATTAAATTCACTCTGAATAAACTGAACCATGTTCATTGGTTTTATATCACGTTTCTCTTCATTTCTTGATTCCCTACAAATGAATGCTGGTTGTGTTTATTAATTTCTTTATTTTTGTGTATTATTTTTATTTAAAATCACAGCTAAAAGACTCAAAACAACCACAAAGAGACTAAAAACCACCACAAAGACACACTAAACGACCACAAAGAGACATGTAAACATCACCAAGTGTTCTTTGTGTTGTAAATACTTGTAAAAAGTACTGATGATACTGTCTTTATGGGTTGTTTAATCTCAGCTTGTGTTTAATGCTAATTAGCATAATTACTTCTTTTAAAAGTGCTTAGCTGCTGTTCTCTACAGTCCAAATACTAAATGGGACATGTCATGTAGACTTCCTCTTGGAGTCCTAAGTGATATATTTATACGTGTTTTTTGTTTTTTCTTTGTGTGGCACAGTATGACGATTTTGAGGACTCAGAGGGGGTGACCAGTGCAGGTGAGGGTCTTTGATCATTCATTAGGAACTTTTATTTGTTGTTAATATGCATCATCTGCTGATTTACACACTATTAAGCTTGTGCACATTGACAGTCAAATGGAAAAAAATGCACTACATATCAAAATGCTCTGCCTGTACTTGCAGCTACAGACTCAGGGTGTTGTTTAATCATATTTTTATGAGTAAAGCTGTTTTTCTACCAGTTTCATATTTGCTATGAAATATTTTTACATTTGACCAGTAGGTCGAACTAGAGAAGGTGATATGATACATGACCCCTACAGTCTCTTCTCTGAATTACTCCTGATATATACAGTATTTACTGTATTTTATTTCATCCAATAAAATGAGGTGAATCTACTAATAATCTACTAATTTATCAGTTCACTGTTATTTTCACCAAAGGTATTTCAACACTAGTACTGCAAAGCAGAGGTATAGAGTACACAACCTCAATACTCAAGAAAATGAGCAAGTACTTGCCCAGAGAAATACTCCATTACAAGTAGAAGGACCCTTTAATTTTTCTACTCAAGTATTATTACTGAAGTACAACCTCTAAATGTACTCCACTAAGAAAACAGTGTATTTTTAACAATGTGGATGATTTTTATAAAAATAAGAATAACACCTTTATCTATAAACAACATAAACACAGTTCACTGAATATGAAGGATGTGAACATTTCCACTGAGTGACTTCTAATCCTGCTTCTGTTCCTCTGCAGAGTTCGACCGATTTTTGGCAGAAAGGGCAAAAGCAGCCGAGCGCCTGCCGTCGCTCAGAGCTTCCTCACAGGAACATGACCAGTCCGAGTCTTAGAGCCAAAGCTGCCAAACTAACATCACTCGTGAAGCTGAGAGAAAGTGTTGGAGCTGCAGCTCATATTTGAGGAAGGACGTCGTAGCTGTGTGTTTACTGCAGAGCAAACGTTTTTAACTGGTAAAAAGAAAATTTGATGACAGACGGTGGTTTTTACTCGTCTTGTTGAGAGTGTGAAACGCAAACATTTGCACATTTTCTATGGTTACATTTCTGCTGTTGATGGAGAAACGATTCTGTTACAAAAGCATTTTGCAACATAGATGATGTATTATATTACTGTTATATATATATATATATATATATGTATATATATTGTCGTAAGGATGATGTCAAAGTAGCAAACACTATGTCAGAGAAACTCAGCTACATAAAGTAGTTTGATGCTTCACGTCTTTGTTGATGTAGGATGAAAGAAAGAAAGAATTTTGTACATCCAACTTTTCCCTGTGAAGATGTTTTACTTGAAGCTTCTCAGACAGACGTCTGTCATTTATTAAACTAAAACTATTAACAGACAGAAGCACGTCGAGCTTAGCATCCTGTCTCTTGTTAATGAGATTTAACTCATGGGTTTGGTCCTGAACATGTTTCAGCTTTACTCTCACTTATCAGTGTGTGGATAGAAACACGGGTACTGTGCAGATTACACTGTACTCACAGTAGAGTAGTAAAACATATTCTCAGTTTACACACGAGCGACACAAGTTCATGGTCATCACATTCACTTTTATCACAATTAAATGAAAGTAAAAGGATAAATTATCACACTGTGAAAATACTCTATTACAATGGAAGTCCTGCCTGCCAAAGCTTCACAGCGCCACCTACTGACAGCTGTGGAGAACTGAGAAGTACTCAGATACTTTACCTAAATAAAAGTACTAAACCAGGCTGTGAAAATACTCACAAGTAAAAGTCCTGCATTTAAAATATTTTCTTTTACTTATGTGAAACTATTAAAGTATCATCAACAAAATGTACTTAAAGTATTAGAATTACCTGAAAAATATTCCCTGTACTGTTACACCATTATTTATTACATTACTGACTTATTATTACTGATTATTAAAAAAACTTTTTATAGGAGGCAACGTGTTGCTGTCAACGAGTAAATACTCCCTCAAATCTGATTGGACGAAACAAGCCACCTGTCACTCTCTCTGCCCTCTGATTGGTCCGCCGTGCCTACGCCCTCTGTCGTGACGTTACGCAGCCACGCTGGTGTTGTCCTGAGCGTCTGATCACCTAAACTCACCGTATCGGCGTCATGTCTCTCGGAAAAGCTGCTCGGACTTTGGTGAAACCGGTCCGCGGGGTCCTGCGAGCCTCGGCCCAGGCTTCGAAGCGGACCTACGCCGCTGCCGCGGTCTCTGAAGCCCGAGCGGTGCTGGAGAACGAGCTCGACACCATCCGAGCCGCCGGGACGTGGAAGGCGGAGCGGATCATCACGTCCAAGCAGGGTCCTCGGATCAACGTGGACGGCAGCCGCGGCGGTGAGTGGCTGTTCTTTAGAGGGACACTTAGGGAACCTGGAGGACACGGCCTCGATGGGTCGCAGCGGTGGAAAGTAACTAAGTACTTTTACTCAAGTACTGGACTTAACCTGCTGCAACATTAGTGACGTTTACACATTAATGCATCAATAGTTATAATCCAGTAATTTAAGATGAATCTTTTGCATGAGTACTTCTACTTTTGAGACAAATACTTGTGTTTGTACTGTAGTAAGGTTTCAAAGGTAACATTTTAACTCATAATATTTAATAGTATTTTACTGTGCGTATAATCATACTTCGATGTACTTGAGTACTTCTTCCACCGCTGCTTCCAAGCTGCTGTTAGAAAGCACATGTAATAAAAAATAATTTTAAAAACTACATCAGATAGTTAAAAGATGATTAGAACTAACATATATGAGTGAATAAAGCAAAACGTCAAAACAATAAAGTGGATGAATAAACAGAATAGAAAATGTTCTAACCTGCAGCAGGACTAAATGATAATATGATCAAGGTAAACTTTATTTATAAAGCACGGCTCATACAACCAAGTGCACACAGTGCTTCACAAACTAAATACAGATAAAACAGCAAAGATAAGATCATGTTTGTATTTAACAGAAAATTAAAAAAGACGTGTGTTAAGTTTTAATTTAACAGTAGTTTATAGGTCACTGTAGCAGACAGAGCAGTTGTTGTTAATCTCTGCGCAGTTTGACAAAGTGCAGCCAGTCAGTGTTTACATGTGATTATTATCGACTAATTTCTGAGCAGCCCGTTGACTTTCAGCTGTGACCCCTCGTGACCCCTCGTGTGTTGAACTGACTCAGTCAGATTCATCTGGACGATGGCGCCTGCAGTCCTGCGTTGTTTATTCTGTCTCTTTGTTGGTCTGAGCTGCTCGCTGATTGTTTATTTTATACTTCCACCTAAACCTTCTTCAGCCATATTGAATTTCTGTGCCAACAACTACCTCGGACTGTCCAGTCACCCAGAGGTGGTGCAGGCTGGGATTGATGCTCTGAAGACGTACGGTGCTGGACTGAGCTCGGTCAGATTCATCTGTGGGACCCAGGTGCAGTGAACAACACACCCCAGACAACACACGCATAACAAGATCCAACATGTTACTGAGTTCACGCTTGTTCACAGGATATACACAAAAACCTGGAGCAGAAGCTCGCACAGTTTCACGAGAGGGAGGACTGCATCCTCTACGCTAGCTGTTTTGATGCTAACGCAGGACTCTTTGAGGTTTGTCGGGCCCTAACTTTTCATCAATAACTCAATAAAAATACTGCCTGTGCACCAGAGACAGAATCAGCTATGTCTTTATGTGGCTGCTAGACAGTAGAATGTACTTTAAAATGTACTTTACACACCAAGTTAAAGCTGCAGTAACTGGAGTCATGTGGCCACTTGGGGGCAGCAGAAACAATGGTCTCCAGGTTGTAGCTGCTTTAATGCTAACATTAGCTAAACTTTGCCAACAGATCAGGTTTCGTAACTTAATAAAACAATGCGACGGCATCTCTGAGGGTCTTATCAGTGTAAGTCCTGAACCACAGCCACAGTCCAACTGTCTGTTTATTATAAAAGGAGAAGCGCTGAGGTTTTGATTCAGGATGAGTTCTGGAGCTGGAGACAGCACAAAACTTTACTCTTACACCAGGTGCTGCTGGGCCCGGATGACGCGGTGCTGTCCGACGAGCTGAACCACGCCTCCATCATCGACGGGATCCGTCTGTGTCGAGCGGAGAGGCTGCGCTACAAACACATGGACCTGGGGGATCTGGAGAACAAGCTCAGAGAGTCTCAGGTGTGTGGACAAAAAGCTGCTTCGAACACAGAAACAAACTTTATTATTGTGGGTGTTTTTACACTGTTTGACTGTTGACGGTGTATGTTCCGGATTCTCTAGACTGTCTCTGCCTGGGATGTGTTAGTGTAAGTTGCTGTAATGTGAACACTTAAAGGTGGGAGACGCTATGTGATTCTTTTTAAATCAAAATTACTGACCTGACAGAAATTCTGCTGATTGTGTACAGTGACCTCAAACTCCACGTCAAACAACAGTCAGTCACACTGAGATTTACTCTGATTGTAAAAGGCTAAAATTAGTCAGAATCTGTACAGAGTCTGTTTGGTTTTATTCTTTACACACAGGTGAGCGACATAGCGTGATTGTTTCAGTCTCTCATGAACGAGACTCTGTCCTGTCTCCTCAGTCGTCTCGTATGCGCCTCGTGGTGACGGATGGAGTCTTCTCCATGGACGGAGACGTGGCTCCTTTACAAGGAATTTGCGACCTGGCCGAACAGTACGGAGCCATGGTGTTTATCGATGAATGTCACGCCACAGGTTTCCTGGGGCCACGAGGCAGGTGAGCAACACGCTGACTGTTTCTTTATTTGACCTTTAATTCTCCGTTTTTAGAGTTTATTTATTTTAAAGAAAGAATCTTTGACTCGTCGTTTTGTGCTTCTTTTCAGCTTATGCATCATCTTTAACCTGTCTGCAGGTCTTTAAGTTTAAATAGGTTTTGTTATACATAATAATTAAGAGGAAGAAACGACAGGAACTCTGTGATTAGAACGTCTTTGTAATGATTGTAGGTAAAACAAAATGTGGAAAGCGGCTCCTGCACAGACTAATAAAACCACTTGCTGTGATTTGCAGAGGAACAGACGAGCTGCTGGGAGTGATGGACAGAGTTCACATTGTAAACTCCACCCTGGGCAAAGCGCTGGGTGGAGCAGCTGGTACGTCTTCCTCAGCTCCAGGTCTGTTACTTTAATCCAGTTTAGTTGCAGCACTTTGTGGACACCTGATGGGTGTCAGACTCCTGTGGGTTTATTTTGGTCTCCGGCTCCTGAGGAAAACATTTGGCTCAGAACTAACATGATTCGTCGTGGTTGAAACATCAGCTCAGTTTATTATTTCTGACGTAGCTTCGTATCTAATGAGTGGAGTCAGCGTTGTCCTTCTCCTGGCAGGTGGTTACACAGTTGGTCCTAAACCTCTCATTGACCTGCTGAGGCAGCGTTCGCGGCCGTACCTGTTCTCCAACTCCCTCCCCCCGCCCGTGGTCGGCTGTGCCACCCGGGCTGTGGAGCTGATGCTCGCCTCCAACGAGATCGCGCAGAGCATGACGGCCAAAACCATGAGGTGGGTTTATTTTTGTTGTTTAGTGGAAGTCTGGTATCATTTCTCCTCATAAGCACCACTGCTGAGCTCTGATCTCCTGCCCTCGTGTCCAGGTTCAGGAACAGGATGATGCAGGCCGGCTTCACCATCGCAGGCTCAGCTCACCCCATCTGTCCCGTGATGCTCGGCGACGCCCGGCTGGCCTCTGTGATGGCTGACGACATGCTGAAGCTAGGTGAGAAAAACTGGTCTGAGAGCAGCTCCACTAGCTTTATTTATTATTTAAGTGACATTGAAATATGAAGGTTAAGTAGATTTCAGAAAATGGCAAAAAAAACTGCAGATTAAAATTCTGCTCAGCAAAACATGATGTGTTGAAACTGTCTCTTTTTATTTCAGCTGTTGTTCAGCTCAGTGTCTCTGACAAAGGAAAACATCAAATCCTGAGACGTTGCAAACTTTACTTGAGTACTGTACTTAAATACACATTCAAGATACTTGTACTCTACTTTTTACATTTTAAAAGAAATACTGCACTTGTTACCTCACTACGTTTTTCTGACAGCTCTAGTTACCAATTACTTTTTAAATTACAAAAATGTAGTAGTACTGAGGAGATGTGTCTCCTACACAATGTGATGTGTTGCTGTAAAAAGTATGACAGCACTAAAATACTAAATACACACGAATGTACAAGTAAGACATAGTAAAACACTAGTAGGGACCATTTTTACTTTTAGTACTTCAGGTCCAGTTTGAGACTAATACTTCTGTGCTTTTACTTTAGTAGAGTATCTGGAGTGTGTATCAGTACTTTTACTTAAGTCAACTTTCTGGATTGCAGTACATTAAAGTAAATTACATTAAACACGTCTCAGGCTCTGTTAACACATCTCCTCCCCCCACAGGCGTGTATGTGATCGGGTTCTCTTACCCAGTCGTACCGAAGGGCAAAGCCAGGATCCGAGTTCAGATTTCAGCTGCGCACTCGGATGAAGACATCGACCGCTGCGTCGACGCTTTCATCCAGACGGGCAGAAAACACGGAGTCGTGTCCTGAACGGGACAAACAGACGGGGTCTGAACCCGGAGCTGCTCGACTCTGCTCCTCATACTGCCTGATGATGATGATGATGACGACGATGGGAATATTAGTTACATTTATAGGTCAACAGGGTTTAATGGTTTTTGTGCTTTGCTGAATAAAACACTTTGCTGTTTATTCCATATTTCACTCTCATTTTTATGAGAACATGTAGAACTGAGCTGTTTGACCAGTGGTGAAAACTAAGCACATTTATTTAACTACTACACTTATGTACAATTCTGCAGTATTTGTATTTGAGTAGCTAAATTTTCTGCCACATTTAAGACACAAATATTATACTTTTACTCCACTACATTTATTTGACAGCTATTGTTACTTTTCAGAAATCGATTAATAAAACTAAAGTATTATAATAAGAGTTTATTGATCCCAGCAGCATATAAAGTACTTTGAATATCTGATGATTATCAAAACAGACTATACCTTGTTATAATCAGTAATTGTTGTACAATAATCTCATATTCATTAACGTAAACGAGTACTTTTACTTTGTGACTGTTGCTGATCAGTGGAACCACGCTTCTTTAGCCCCTCCTCCTGTTGTGTGTTTTCGCGCCACTAAGCGTCACAAGCCCGCCCACTATCCTTAGACACGCCCTCCACTGAAGCGTTTCCACCAATAGTAGCAGGCGACCTTTGCTTTCAACCAATCAAATGACGAGATGGGGGCGTTGCTATGAGCTTCCCGCGGGAAACGGACGGGAAGGAGTTCAGTTTTGCCGCGAACCACAGACAGAGAGCAGATTCTTCTCCGGCGGTTTCTGCTGATCCAGTTTTGTGTTAAATAAGAAAAATTGCTCCGCTGTTTCCAGACTCTGCTTTTAGTTGGTGCTGTTGTGGTGACGGACCTGGTTCAGGATGTCTGGCTTCGACGACCCGGGAGTGTACTACAGCGACAGCTTCGGCGGTGGAGACGGGCCCGGCGCGGATGAAGGTGGACAGAAGCGGATTCAGATCAAGAAGCGGTTCCGTGAGTTCCTGCGGCAGTTCCGAGTCGGCACCGACCGGACCGGCTTCACGTATAAATACAGGTAACGTAAAAGAGTAACGTCGTCATCAGGTTCAGAGTGTGGAAGTTAGTGAGGTGGTGGTAAAGGGGCTGTCCGCCATTTTTACATGTTAAATACATTCACCATGAGGCCTTCGATTTAATAAGAAAACCTGGTATCAGGTGGGACTGTGGAGGATTTTAACCTCGATCATCACGGACTAGAAACAGGTTGTTGTACATGAAGAAGTTTGGATGATGTCACTGCAGACACACCTGGTGGCAGGTGAGTGTCAGTGCAGCTGAAATGTACAGTGATGTGTCTTGTATGGATTCTTATGTACAATGTCAAACATAAATGTTGTTTGATGTTTTGTACCAGAGTTAGCTTCAAGCTAGTTTTCATGAACACACCATAATGTTTGTAGTTCACCAAACATGGATTAATCCAATCAAGTGCATGTCCTGTGTCCTGCGTATATTTGAGCTACAAGTCAAGTATTAAAACTTCATTCGTGTGAAAATACTTTGTCTACAGTAACATTTACTTGGTTTATATCGGTGTCATCTGTAACAAAATGGTAACTACATCATTCAGTTAAGCATTAAATGAATGCAGGATCAATTCTGAGTCGGCACAGAGCCTCGTTTCTCACTTGTTGTTTAATGACTTTTTATTGAGCCTCTTGTATGAGAATGTTGGTTCTGACATCACATCACTTCAGTTGTGTCTCTTACCTTTAATCAGAGATGAACTGAAGAGACACTACACCCTCGGGGAGTACTGGGTGGAGGTGGAGATGGAGGACCTTGCCAGCTTCGACGAGGATCTGTCTGACTGTCTCTACAAGCTGCCCACTGAGAACCTGCCCCTGGTGAGTGAGCGGACACGACCAACCAGATCTTTTTCAACAAACTCTCTGCAGGATTCTTCTTCTGCTCCTTTTTAACAGTTTCATGTTGTTTGCAGCTGGAGGAAGCAGCGAAAGACGTCGCTGACGAGGTGACCCGTCCCCGGCCTGCAGGGGAGGAGACGGTGCAGGACATCCAAGTCATGCTGAAGAGCGACGCTCATCACGCTTCCATCCGCTGCCTCAAGGTATCAACATTCGTCTCAGTGTTTTCAATCTAAATGAAGCAGCAGAAGGTGAGAGAGGCGTCTACTCAGAGACACAGCTACAGACGACATGCTCACATTGTCTCATCTCTCCTCTGCAGTCCGAGCAGGTGTCTCGTCTGGTGAAGGTACACGGCATCATCATCTCGGCCACAGCGGTGAGGGCAAAGGCCACCAAGGTGTGTCTGCAGTGCCGCGGCTGTCGCAACGTCATCAGCAACATCCCCCTGCCTCCAGGCCTGCAGGGCTACGCTCTGCCCCGCAAGTGCAACACGTGAGTATGACAAACAGGAACTACTGTTGCTCGTTTTAACGTTTGCAGGCAGCATTACGTCCAGCGTGTGCTCTGTCTGTCAGGGAGAACGCCGGCAGGGTGAAGTGCCCCATGGACCCTTACTTCATCATCCCGGACCGTTGCGTTTGTGTTGACTTCCAGACCCTCCGCCTGCAGGAGTCTCCAGACGCCGTGCCGCACGGAGAGATGCCGCGACACTTGCAGCTCTACTGCGACAGGTGAGCAGCACGTCCTCAGGAAAACGCGTTGAATCCAGGATGATACTGTAAAACAACTGCAAGCCTTTTCCCTTTCTTTGCCTTCCTCTTACAGGTATCTGTGTGACCGCGTGGTCCCAGGAAACAGGGTGACCATCATGGGGATCTACTCAATCAAGAAGGTGGCGGCTGTAAAGGCCAAAGGCAAAGACAAAAGTGTTGGTGTGGGGATCCGTGCGTCGTATCTTCGAGTGGTCGGCATCCAGGTGGACACAGAAGGAGCAGGTAAAGACGGATGAGTGACTCGGTGACGTTTGTAGCCTGTTGCAAGATCATCTGCAGTCAGACAGTAACTTTCTTTTCTGCCGCAGGCCGCGGTGCCACTGCATCAGTGTCCCCACAGGAGGAGGAGGAGCTGAGAGCTCTGGCTGCCACTCCTAACGTCTACGAGTCTCTGGCGCGCTCCGTAGCGCCCTCCATCTACGGCAGTGATGATCTGAAAAAGGCCATCACCTGCCTGCTCTTTGGAGGCTCGAGGAAGAGGTGAGTTTTTGTTTTTTTCTTCCTCGGCTCCAGATCAGCACAGTTCACCGCACATCGTCTCCTTACATGTTGACTAACGTGTATCTGTCCCTCAGGCTGCCTGATGGTCTCACTCGTAGAGGGGACATCAACCTGCTGATGCTGGGAGATCCTGGCACAGCAAAGTCGCAGCTGCTGAAGTTTGTGGAGAGATGCTCACCTATTGGGGTATTTACCTGTTCACTGGTTAAACGTGTAAAAGGTCATGTCTGGACGTCCGAATTCACCGTCTCCATCCCGTGTCTCAGGTTTATACCTCGGGTAAAGGCAGCAGTGCAGCTGGTCTGACGGCCTCGGTGCTGAGGGACCCCAACACTCGTGGATTCATCATGGAGGGGGGGGCCATGGTGCTGGCTGACGGCGGAGTCGTTTGCATTGACGAGTTTGATAAGGTACAAAGATTCTCAGCAGCTGGAGTTGAACACGACGCGTTCCTCGTGACGTATTAAAACCTGAAAGTTTTGTTCTGCAGATGCGAGAAGACGACAGGGTGGCGATCCACGAGGCCATGGAGCAACAGACCATCTCCATCGCTAAGGTATCACGCAGCTCTAAGACAAAACTCTTAAATCCTCCTGTAGTAATGAGACTGACCGAGCTCCTCTCTCCACCCCAGGCTGGTATCACCACCACCCTGAACTCTCGCTGCTCGGTGCTGGCTGCAGCCAATTCTGTGTTTGGCCGCTGGGACGACACGAAGGGGGAGGACAACATCGACTTCATGCCCACCATCTTGTCCCGTTTTGACATGATCTTCATCATCAAAGACCAACACGACCAGCAGAGGGACATGGTGAGGACGCTGCGCTGGTTTACCCTCCTGAGTTCTTTCACTTGTGTCGCAGTGTGTAATGATGTTTGTGTGTTTGCAGACTCTGGCTCGTCACGTGATGAACGTTCACCTGAGCGCTCAGACTCAGACTGAGGCTGTCGAGGGCGAGATTCCACTGACGAACTTTAAGAAATACATCGCCTACGCCCGAGCGTGAGTATCGGCACACTCTCTATGCTCCACTCGTGGTTAAGTTGCTTGATCGATTTGATAACGATGATGTCTGAATGTTCGCCTGCAGGAAGTGTGGCCCTCGACTGTCTGCAGCCGCTGCTGAGAAGCTGAAGAACAGATACGTGGTGATGAGGAGCGGAGCCAGAGAGCACGAACGAGAGAGTGACAAAAGACCCTCCATCCCCATCACTGTCAGGTGTGATTCTGTTCCAGTTTTATCCAGCTCATGAACTGAGACTGGTTCATTCATTTCAGACACGTAGATCTGATTCTCTCTCCACCTGTGACATTTGCTTGCGTGTTTGTTTTTTCAGGCAGCTGGAGGCTGTTGTGCGAATCGCAGAGTCTCTGGCGAAGATGAAGCTGCAGGCTGTGGCTGGAGAGGAAGAGGTGGACGAGGCCCTGAGACTGTTCCAGGTTTCCACACTGGACGCTGCGCTGTCCGGCAGCCTGTCAGGTGTGTGTAGTAACCATTATGAGTTTTAGTTTATTACATGACCATGCAAACTTGTATCTCTTACTACTACAGTAACATCATGAAAAACACAAGTAGTGAAAAGTAAGACAATTGAATTTCTCAGGGACAATGTGCAGTTTTTCGCCTTAAAGCTCATTGTCAGCTGCAGACACAAACTCAATGAGACAGAAAGTCGACCTTCACCTAAATCAAAAGCCAAAATACTTTCACACCGCAAAAGAAACGAGCCAAGATTTGTTAACATGTGTCTGTGTAGGAGTGGAGGGCTTCACGTCTCAGGAGGACCAGGAAATGATCTCGCGCATCGAGAAGCAACTGAAGAGACGTTTCGCCATCGGCTCCCAGGTGTCGGAGCACAGCATCGTCCAGGACTTCACCAAACAGGTCGGTGTGAGGGGAAAGAAGTGTTCTGAAAAGAAATCAGTTTTGGTGCACGAACGAACACAAACGCAGCTTCTGGTCATAAATGTTCCTACATTTAGTGGTGAATTGGTTTAATTTATTTATTTCCTTCATTATTGAGGTTTCTTTTTCAAATAAATAAAACAGTCGTGAATAAAATATAAAGATTGTCTGAACAGTGGAATAAAGAAAATTCCAGAATTTAAAGGGAACATTTGAAGCTACATGAAGAAACGTTAACGTTGAGGAAACATGAGCATAAAACAGACAGGAGACGACAGGACGTACGACCAGAGGATCACGTGGACCCAAAATGTCTCGCACTGTCTCCTCCTGTCTAGAAATGACTTGTTTCCTTAACATGAACATTTCCCAGATGAAGATCATGCTTTCAGTAATAAAATAACGTGTATTAAAAGTGTTAAAATCTTCCTGCACGTTTTAGTCTGAGACAGTTTGTTCTCTTTTATAGCTGCGTAGCTCAACTGTTGAAGTAAAGGAAATTCAGAAACACGAATCATTGGATGTGAAAGAATTTTGTTCTTTTCTTCCGTGTTACAGAAGTATCCAGAACACGCCATCTACAAAGTCCTGCACCTGATGCTGAGGAGGGGGGAGCTGCAGCACCGCATGCAGAGGAAAGTTCTGTACAGAGTCAAGTAAAGAAAGTGTGTTGTTGATGTAAATAGATTTGTTGGTTTCTCAGAGTCGTTTCTGTTACTGTTTTAATTATATGTAACAGAATAAAAAAACAGTGACAACATGTTGAGCTGGTGAAATGTTGATATAAAAGTGTTATAATGAATAAATAAAAAGAATGACTGGACTCAGTTTCTCATTGGACAGTTTTATTTCAACATAGAAGTTACTACAGTTTTTACAGTGAACGATAAATCACTTATGAAAATGAGTTGAAAAGATCAGTTTCAGCTGTGATCTTCATTTAATTTGTTGCATGAAGTGATCAGTAAAGTGCTTTACATGCAGATGAGCTTTAAACACTACAGGACGTAGTTTCCCATTCCAACAGTGGCCAGAGCGACACACACCCCCACGGCGAACTGCAGCACGGGTGACGACGGGAACCTGGCAGAGTTTCTTTTTGACCCGTCGACTGTTTCTGTTGTGACACTCAACATTTTCTGCAAGTCATCGAAAACCTGCAGGAGAACGAGTTACTGGAACATCAGCAGGCTGCTGGCATGAATTAGACACATTCACTTCTGCTTTTCCTGCTCCGTGGAAAACGTTCTTTATACAGTAAATATGCTTTCAAACTTCATCTTTTGTCTTGAGTTCAGGTTTTTAATGACAAACTTGCACATTAACTGTGAAGAAGAAGCAGACAACGAACATCCACCTGACTTCAGTTAACTCACATTTTCAGGGCAACATAAAAAAGCTCCACAGCGTATTTTAAAGCGTTTCATGTTCTCTCACCTGGATGTTGAACTCGAACGACGACACCGCCTCCTCCAGCACCGCTGCCCTCTCCCTCTCCGTCAGCTCGATGCTGTTCATCCGGCTCCTGTAAAGCTGCTTGAAGCGGTGGGGGCTGCTCACGCCAGGGAAGGAGAAAAACAAAATCCCCTCTTTGCTGCTCAACCCAAGAGACTTCTGGGTAAGTTTCCCCAGCACCTGTCCCCCTGACAGGTCACCGAGATAACGGGTGTAGGCGTGAGACACCAGCAGCTCCGGGTTCTCATTTCCTATCTGTAAGAGACGGTTTCAGGGCATTCAGCTGGTTTGTGTGTTATCATAAAACACTAAGAAGGAAATGATTGGTTTAAGACATTTTATTAAACTCAGGAATTTACCTTAAAAATAAAGTAAAAGATACAATCAAATGGATGGTGGTTCTGTTAAAAGCAGCAGGTTTCCCACATTTCTGTGTAGCTACGGCTTCTAACCTTTAGATGTGTTTGTCACTGGCCATTATCTGTTGTTATGGAGACCTGGTGTCATTGTTGTCTCAGTGGGGTTAGTGTCAGTCAAAAAACTACTTGGTTAGGTTTAGGGAAAGGTTGTGGTTTGGGCTAAGATATTAAAACAACACTGGTATGAATCAAAGTCCTGGCTTTTGTCGGCCATCCATGCAATCCAACCTCCTCCCTATGTGGAGTCTTTAAGTTACATCAATGTTGTATCTCTGTTGCTGCTGTCAGAACCTTTACAGCCGCTAGATATCACCTAATTATCACAAGTATCATTGAGTTGCACCTACTGCTGCCGTACAGAAGCAGCACTGAGTGTGAAAGCTGAAAACAGTCATTGAATGGTGTGAAAACTGTCGAATGAAGTCTGTCAGGGAGTAAATGTGTCCACAGTCCTGTGAGGGACTATTTCCAATAGAGATGTAATGTAAAGTTAGAAAAACCCAACAAAAGAGAGCCTGACATACTGAAAATATCAAACAGATCAAAGATTCATGATGGTTTCACAACTCGTGGACCCACCTTCCGGATCCTCTGTGTGTATCTGTGTGTGGCAGCAGGAACGATCACCTTCTTCCTCCAGTCGGAGCCGAAGAAATACTCCAGATCACACTCGAGTGAATCCAGACGTGCGAGTTCCTGAGGGAAATAAATCGGTGCAACAGCTGGATGGGAACAGTTTCTGTCCAGCTCCTCTTCCAGAGCCTTGTAGATCTCGTAGAGGGAACACAGCAGCACCTGGCAGATGCACAAAGATCCAGAGGTGGCAGAAGTACACAAACTCAGTAATCAAGTATGAAAAGTACTACACCAATCTGACTGAGTATTTTACAACAGTGTATTGAAGTGCAGTTGAGTAAATGTACTTTGTTAGGTACCATGTGTACTGTCACCTTGTACTGTGTGAGCGTGATCTGGCCCTTCTGGTAACTCAGCATCAGCTGTGTGTTTTCAGCTCTCACGTGGTTTTCCTTCGTGGCTGCTTTAATCTGCTCTGACAAGTCACTGAGGGCGAGACGACAAACACAGAAGGAACTTTTTAAAGAGTGAAAACAAGCTGCCTTAAAAGAAAAGCCAGTCTGAGTAGGTTTGAACTCATATCTGTGGGTTTTTGTACCTGCCAGCTTCTCCTGCCTCGTCCTTTCTTGCGCTCTTCGTGTTCTCCATCTGTGCAGACTGAAACGAGACATTGATTTGGTTTAATTAAACATAAAGTGAGAATGAAAAGTCTGTAGCCAGTTTTATGTACCTGTTGTAAACCGAAGTCTTGTCTCCAGTTCTCTGGTTCCTCTGAGTGAACAGAGCACTCTGGACTCTTTTATGAGCTGCAGCTGCTGAGTCAGATGGGAAGTGTGTCTGCTGACTCGTGTTTCTTTCACTGCTCGCGCTTAACATGACAAAGCAAAGAAGTGGAAAAACAGTCTGAGAACATGATAAGGCAGAAATCTACAGCTTAGCTAATGTATTCAGAAAACGCAAGTGCAAATGTTTGTTTTTAGTCAGCTACATTTATGTCCTACGGTGGCCCTGTGGGCCCCATGGTACAAAACTTTAAGTGTTAAGCTGCAGCATTGTGCTTCAGGTTCACAGTAGAACTACACAGGAGTAAACTGTAAAATGGTGTTTGCATGTATTCATCAGTGTTAGTATCATATAGTAAAATATAATATACTACAACTGTGGAAATTTAACGTAATACTTTGTGTGTTTGCTGTTAACAGACATAAAAATAATCCCAGAACAGTATAAAGATGAGATAGATTTTAATATTTAAGTGTTTGTTCCTGTCTCTGAAGGAGAAAGTTTAATAAAACCACAAGAATTGAAGAAGTGTTGAAAAGCTCAGTCAGTCACTGATAAAGAGACTGTACACGTGTCATGTGTTTTAATCCTCCATGACAAACTTTAGACATGTGTAAATTATAGAATCTGATTCCAGAATATGAGGCTTTAATCAGACTTTCCTCTTCTTGAATGTTACCAGAGGTTTGTACCTTGTTGTAAACCCTCTGTGTTCACATTCATGAAGGCGTCTCTTGATTTTGACAATGATAAACCTACATTCTGGATTTCTGCGGATGTTGTCAAGAGATTTCTTCACTCTATGATCATCCTTTCTTTCTTTATTTGGCCACACCGAAAGTTTCTACTCTCTCTCTCTCTTGATGTTGGTCCTTCACCTGCGTTGAGATCTCCTTGGACTTTATATCAGTAGATCCAGTCAAACAGCTGCCAGATGACAACTCAGTATCTGCTTCTGTTCACTTGTCTTGAAGGAACGAGGGAATAGACCACACTTATTACAATATTACTGAGCACCTGAAAACGGAGCCACTCTGCTTAAAATGGCTGTAACTCCTAAATAGTAAAAAGCCATAATATTGTGAAAGTTCTTAAAATGAAGCTGAAAATCTACACTACGATCACATCTTGATTGTTTTATTTCATTCAGTGTCCAGATACTTCCGAGCCAAACCTCAGCAACAGTGGAGAAAATACATATGGATTTTTATGGACTGTTTCAAATGAAAACGAAATAGATGTAAGAATTAAATTAATTTGCATGTTTATAATGAGTTAATTTATCAGTCATTCATTTATTTTTTCTGTGTCCCATTTGGGCCCCTATATAACAGAACTACAAAGCCACATTTTAGACATGTTATTACTCAAAGAAAGATTCTTTTATAGCTATATATAATCATTGGGGGGGGGGTGTCTTTATTAAATTATGACCGGCATCATCAGATCCTGCTCAGATAAAGGAGGAAATCCCTCCAGCAGTGCTCGTTTTAGTCTATTCTACTGTGTTCTATGGCGTTTTTTAATCACGCCCCCTTTATGCAAGCAGCCCTCCATTAGTGTTTTTCCTCCGGGAGGGGGCTTGTGGATTTTCAGAGAGGATCCAGGTTAAAACACAGTGCAGACAGTAAACATGTAGCATCGCTGCCAGGTTTGATTCCTGCTCGAACGACGTTACAGATGACGATCGATCGACGGATTTAACCGGTAACGTTTCCGCTTCGCTCACCGACACATCTGCTTCAGCTCAGCCGCAGCCGCGCGACACAGCGTCGGCTGGAGAGGTCGTGGACGGTCGGTGGATTCTTACCCGGAGCTCACCGACGCCTCTCAGCGCGTTTTCTCTTGATTCTCACATCAGCTGCATGTTCATGATGTCTTAATAATTAATAATAATTATTCTCTCTATGTGCTGCAGAGGATCAGTGTTTCCAGCAGCCTGATCATGGCCCACATGCTCCTGCAGACCACGACTCAAGTCAAGAAATAACACATAACGCATAATATTTCAGACAGATTTACAGAAGTGATTCATTGAAGCATCTGTTAAATATTCTGGGTGCATCCAAAGTGGATCTTCTGCCATAGTTCTGCCCACATGTGTGTTGGCAGCAGGATGTAAAATGCTAAATGTTATAAATGTTTAGTAGATTTGATTTCTTCTTATGGGTTAAAGTATTCAGATACTTTAACATTTGCACCTGATCGTCCTGTAGATTTATCTGCAATGGATAAAAGATTTGAGATTTTTGCAACTTTATGAAAAATCTGAATCTTAAATGTGTGACATATCTAGTCATAAATTGGGGCTGAATTAGCATTTACAGATGAGTGACAAAGGAAAACCTGCATAACTTAGGGTCAGGTGGATCCATGCAGGACACAAAGTACCTGTTTACACCTGGTATTAAAATGCGTCTTGGGCGACTGGATGAGAAGCACTAAATGCAAGCGGACACATCTGGTCACATCTCCAGAAAATATGTCACATCTGGACATAAGTGGTCTGCTGGACACCTTAGAGCCCCATGTATGTGTACGGGTGTAAACGGTGATGTGTCTCTGTTGTCCACTTATGATCCGATCGCCCAAAACAGGTATAAACAGGGCCAAAGAGAGTGGTTTTAAGAATATGAAAATGTGAATCGTACACTAAGGCCTTTGCAGAGCAATGTGTTAGCCGGTGCTCTCCACCTGCTGAGGGAATATCTTTGGGAACAATGTTGTTCCATTCATCCAGCAGAGTCCAGAGACTCGTAAAATCAATGGCAAGAGTCACTGAAGCAGCATGTTGTGACCCAACATCTTACTAAGACACTTTATGTTGTTTTGAGGCTCAGAGACTGAACTAAATAACACGATTAAATGCAAAATAATTCTTTACCATACTTACAGATGTGTCCAAAGTTTTTTGTCATAGTTTCTCAAATTCTGGCAGCAGGATGTAAAATACAAAATTGATGAGAACTGTACGTTGCTACAATATTCAAAATGTTTAACAGATTTTAAATGTTGTGGTTATTTAAAATGGGATCTTATTTTGTCTTTACTCTACGTCATCACTTTTGCTATCTCGTCTTTATATCCAGCAGGTCATGGATCTGAGCCTTCCTTGTTTTATCCTTTTCGTCCTGATTGGCTGTGTCAGAAGCTCTCTTGACAACCAACATCACCACAATGGCACCGGCCACTATCATTACTGTGTGCTTGGAGCTGGGCCTGCAGGGCTGCAGATGGGGTATTTCCTTTCCAAGGCCAAAAGAGACTACATCATCTTGGAGAGGAACTCGGGACCGGGCAGCTTCTTTAACAAGTAGGTATCTTTGTGAGAGCATCATGTGCAGTACAGAGAAACTCTTCTCTGTCCTGAATCACCGCTGACACACGTCATCTCTGCTCTGTTTTCTGTGTGAAGGTATCCCAGACACAGGAAGCTCATTAGTATTAACAAGATCCACACAGGAAGGCAGAACCGAGAGTTCAACCTGCGCCACGATTGGAACTCGCTGCTGAGCGATAAACCTGATCTTCTGTTCAAGAGAGTGAGCACTGAGTTTTACCCCCCGGCTGATGCTCTTCCACTCTACCTGTCCATGTTTGTGAAGGAGCTCGGGTTGAGGGTCCACTACGGCGTGGACATCGGACGGATCCGGGCCCTGCAGTCAGCCACTGGCAGGAATTACATCCTGACTGATCAACACACGTCAGACTACACATGCAGGTATTTGACATCATACTGAACCTGAGGTGAACACTGCACATTTGCTGGGATTGTTATTCTCCTGTCCTCCTTCCCTCAGCGTCCTCCTCGTAGCCACGGGTTTGTGGGTTCCTCAGACGGTAGACTTTGTCGGTTCTGACCTGGTTGAGGGCTACGAGTCCATCTCCACTAATCCTGATGACTACAAGGACCAGGCTGTACTTATTCTGGGAAAGGGGAACTCTGCTTTTGAAACAGCCCAGAGCATCTTGGGAAGAGCAAGTCGGGTGCACATGCTCAGTTCGAGCCCAGTTCGACTGGCTTGGCAAACACATTATGTTGGAGATCTGAGGTATAGCTAAAGATCTGGTTATTTCTCTCTTAAATTGTACGTCTCTCTGACATCGCTGTACTTCTTTTAGCTTACAGATTTACCCCCACTGAGTTTATCCCATCACCGGGTGCCATGTTGATTTGACTGGGTGTTGAATTCCCAGTCGTCTACAGCTTGGAGTTGCAAAAGCTGTTCAAACACTTATCCATTAATTTTTTTATTCATTTATCAATTACTTTCAACTATTTCTAATGACCTATAGTTAATTGTGTATGTAAAGCAATGTATACCAACGACATTTATTCACTTACTTTTATCTAATCGTTTTTTTAATAGTTATAGTAGTAATAGTTATTAGTTATTTATCACTTACTTTTATCTAATCGTTTTTTTAATAGTTATAGTAGTAATAGTTATTAGTTATTTATCACTTACTTTTATCTAATCGTTTTTTTAATAGTTATAGTAGTAATAGTTATTAGTTATTTATCACTTACTTTTAGCGAATTATTTCCACCAATGCAGTACTTTCACTGATGTTTTAACCATGTATTCATTACTTTTACCTTTTCAGGTATCTATTACTTTTATCAAGATATTTCAAAACAGTTACCTACTACTAGTGTACTACTTTAAACCATTTATCAATTACTTTTGGCTAATGGTTTCATTAATCCACCTAGCTACTTCAGTTATTTATCTCTTAGTTTAAGCTAACGGTTTCCACCAGTCTCTTTCTTTCAGCTAATGTTTCATAATTTACCTGTTACTTTTAGCTAGGTATTTTAAACATTTACCTAGTACTAGCTTCTTCTTCAACCATTTATCCGTTACTTTTAAATGGTTTCCACCAGTCCCTTTCTTTCAGCTAATGTTTCATCCATTTATCCATTACTTTTAGTAACTTTTTCAGTTATTTAACTGTAATTTTAAATTAGGCATACAAAACATTTACTTTTGGCTAACGGGTTGAATCAGTCCTTTACTGCTGGCTAACTAGCTAACTGTTTAACCCGTTAGCTGAAAGTGGTTTGACACACCCCAACTACACCTTTCTGTCTTTGGTTAAGCATGATGTTCTTTACCTGTACATTTTTTTAAAATCTAATCATAAATTCTACATGTATATTTTTTATCAGCTATGTACATATTTCTCCTGGGAGCTCCCCACTTGAGATTTGCTGTTGTGCATTGGAACTGTTACAACTTTTCTCGTGATTTCACCCAAATACTTTTGTTTTTCAGAGCTGTGAATAATGAGCTGCTGGACACGTACCAGCTGAAGTCCCTTGATGGATTGGTGGAGGCACGACTGGAGAAAATAGTAATTGCTCAACAAAAAGAGCGAGACAAGAGGAGATCAGGTGGAAAGAAGAAAGAGAAAAAAGGAAAACTGTACCTGACTTTAAATAAGTACATACAAGACCAGGAAGGTAAGAACAGCTCTGGTGTGACCGGAGAAGAACTGCCGGGGTATCACATTGACAACTTCCCCACACGAAAACCCTACGACCGCGTGATTCGATGCCTTGGATTCAGATTCAACTTCAGCATATTTGACAGGTGTAGATTCATGTAACATCATGCATTAATGAAAAGTAACATCCTGTCACTGACTGCTGCTCTTATATCGTATCGTATCAACAAGTTTATTCTATATGTTCATGTTTCTTTCCAGCTCCACCTGCCCACCGAACAGTGAAAATGCAAAAGGCAGGTTACCTGCCGTGACCGCCTGGTATGAAGGGAAGAACACCCCCGACCTGTTTGTGTTGGGGACAGCTGCTCACTCCAGAGACTACCGCTCATCTGCCGGCGGCTTCATCCATGGCTTTCGTTACACAGGTAAACGTCCGACATTTTGTTGTTTTTGTGACATTCAAAGTGATGGTTATTGAAAAAAGTCAAATAAAAGTGAGACTGATTAATTAATTTTACACACATAAGCATATATTTCATAAACTATGGACTTTCTGTTGCAGTCCAAGCTGTACATCGTGTACTTGAACGCCGTTACCATGGCAACCCGTGGCCAATGACAAAACTGCTGACAACACAGCTGCAGTCCTGGATTCTGAAGCGGGTCGGAGAGGCCTCCGGGCCGTACCAAATGTTTGAGGTGCTCGGGGACGTGATACTGCTCAGAGGGTGAGCACATATAAGTAACATACAGAAACTGTCCATCCGGGTAATGCCAGACCTGACAGATGGTGTTGATAATTTATTTATACTATAAGTAGACTATTGCCTCCTGCGTATATTCATGATATGAAATGATTCTCTTCACAGGCGTAAAACTGCTAGAAATTGAATTACTTAGATAAGTAATCTACAGCTTTGTATGCTCATCATATTGTGGTCTTTACTCTCTGTCTTTGACTCTTAAGTGCTCACTGTGAATATGTGGAAGAGTTTCCACTCCAGGCCTTGCCTCGGTTCCCCTCTCTCTCGGGTCACAAGGTCTCCAGTCATGGACTGCTGGTTCTAGTCATGCAGTATGGGAAGAAGAAGATAGACTACCTGGGGCGTAACAGGGCAGAAACAGACTGGACTAAAGCTTGGAAATCCAACTTTCTGCACCCTGTTATATATTACTACAACAGACTTCCTACTGGTGAGTAGTTCTGCTGCTGCCATCCAGCCGTCTGTTATCCTAGCAGCTTATCCTGATAAGGGTTGTGCTGGTGCTACTAATACTGCTGCTACTTCTTTTTAGGAAAATAAGTTTTGCATTTTTGACTACTGAAATATTTCACTGCTTTACAATTCCCACCTCCTTTTTTAAGAATGTTTTTAAATCTGTGTCTGAGGAAACTATTATTAATTTACGTGCTTATCATAAGACAGAGCCTCAGTAACTGAGAACTGATAATACTGCTAAATTTAGATGCTTTGTGAAATGTCAGAAACAGGTAACTCAGATCTGTGTGAATGTCCAAATACCACTAGTACGAAGCATGAACATTCCTATTTGTTAAGTTATTTTATTAATTTATTGGCAATCTGGGGAAAACAACCCATTATATGAATTTAAGGGGGAGAGGTTTTGTATTTTGATGTGAATTAATGAACAAACCTAAAATTTCTGTTATTTTTTTAAAATAAGGAAACTACAGCATCTCCTGTATCTTATAGGATGAGGACAACAAATACAGTTTTAATCGTGAGACCAACTGTGTGATGTCTTATTTATTTATTTTTGCCACTACATGCTTTTACATTCATGAAAGGAAACAAAACTTGACATGACTGAGCTTTGATGGTGATGACTCAACCTGAGCACTGCATTACCTGACTACCTGTTTGCTGTACAGAGGTCATTGTGTTGTGTCTCCATTTGTAGACATGTATTGATCCTGCTGCAGTGTGACAACAATAGATATTTAATAAAGTCTAAGTAAATGAGCTCTTTCTACATTTGTTAGGTCAGCAGTTTAACCCCTGGTGCTACTTGACAGTTGATCTTTGATCAGTTTGATCTCTTTTTTCCCTTCTATATTTTTTTTCCCAGAGGAAGAAATGAAGCTCCGTCCCCATGGCTGGCCGTTACCAAGACCCAAGGCGCTTCATCACATGATTGAGGACTTCCTCACAGAATGGGATGGTCCCATATCTCATGTCCAGCCTCTGCGGCGCTTCCTAGAGCACTGTGTCCAGACTGACCTCAGGACATTTTATGCAGGTAAAGCAGCCTGTTGATAGAACATGATGAGCTCAGAAAATGCCTCCAGTAACACAGTAGCTTCATCCTGAGTCAGTTCTTCACAAAGCTTCATTATATCCATCATGAGGCTGGAACTCATTCCTGTTGTTTTTTTTAGAATCTTGTTTCCGTTCATCGCTAACCCACCGCAAGCCGCCGCTGTTCTGCCAGCAAGGATACTTGAAGCAGCAGGGCGTTGCTTGCAGCAGTCAGCTGTCGCAGCTCATTCGTGCTGCTGGACCGATACCGACCGAGCACCGTGCTGGAGCATCACGGGCTGACCCAGCATTCCCCAACTACCTGGCACAAGCTGGAGCCTCCGTGTCTTCAGGACTGAAACTTGACTTCTGATTGTTTTAGCTAAGTTAATGCTACTGTATGTCTGTGATGCTGTTCTGCTCCCTCAGGCTAGAGGTCTTCTTAGGTCCAACATTTTGGACCTATCCAAACATTCAGTGTGCAGAAATACATTTGTTGATGATCCAAGGGGGACTCCAGAACAGACCAGCCTGAGGTAACTACACTTGTTCCAAAATGTGGTCGACGTGAACAAAAGAGAGAAGTAAAAACAGCAGCAGCACGAGAATTAGTGAGTTAATTATTGGTGTTTGGAGCAGTCAAAAAATGTAAAGTAATAGGAGCTACAAGGATTTGTTTATATGCTTCAAAGACACATTTATATAATTTAAGTCACGTCACGTCCTGTTTCCACCTCCTGCACCAACAGTAACGCAGCCTGCAGCCGACTCCTTGATGATCTAACCTGTTTAAGGTCTGTGAATCAAATTCCAACTGATTTTCCTAAAATAATCTCTGGCAAGTCTCTGTCGAGCTGTGAGACCTGTTGTGTTCACACACACACACGTTGTGTGTTGTGTGTTCACAGTTCTCCTTCTACCTCCTTCCTCAGAACACACCTGATACCACTCACTGCTCCAGTCCATCTGACACAGGCAGTAAAACCTACAGTAGACCCCCTCCATTTAGACTGAGCAGAATTTGGACCTAATCCCACTTGGTTCCTGGTTCAGGTCTCAGTTCCTCAGAACCTAGTGGGCCCGTGAAGGCCTTTACCTCAGACTTGCTACCTCCAGCACCCAAAGTCAGTCCCTTTGCAAGACCAAATATTTTTTGTTAGAGTACCTGAATTCCCAACCGTTTGGTTTGTGACCCATTAAAACAAAGACAAATCTACAGTAGATGTCAGGATAATAACAACCAAAGACGTTTTCTTTTGCTTCATTTTAATCATGTTTACGATTCCCACAGAAGTGAAATAAACCAGACATCCATTAAAATAAAAGCTGAAAAAAGAATAATAACTTTGTGTATTTTATGTCATGGCCGCTCAGACTTCTCCGACTTGGGGTTCCAAGCCCCAGGTTGGAAACCACTACAGAGGTACATTGGCCCTATTATTATTGGTGCCTGCCATTGAAAATGAATTGGAGGCAATGCATGGCATGCGAGATTTGGCGAAGCGAAGTGAACCCACACAAAATATACATCAAATCGACCGGCTCGGTCCCGGGATGTGTGCTATTACTTTTACGGTCAAAAAATGTCAGTTTTGGGAGTCATTTCATCAACTTTCCTCCATTCATCCTCATGGTGTCCTCATCGCCATACTTTGTCGTAGAAACGTCATTCGAACTTTAAACGAGTCCAGACACTTTCAGCTTTTTCCCTGTAAAACACCTTCTTTATATCTTTTACACTTTTTGAATTAGAGCAGTTTTAGTTTTAGGTGAGTGTTTAAAATCTTGAAATTTCTCCATTCATTTCAATGGGCGGAATGTTGGTGCTGCTAGAGTGATGATGTCACTCCCACTCTAGGATTTTGCCCTCAGCTGTTATCAACTTCTTTTTGCGTGTTTTCTTCTCTCCTTCAGTCAACTTTCATCTTTCATAAACAAATTGTACATAAAAACGGAGGAAAACTTGTCCTCTTTCCACACATATGCTTTTTTATAGTGACAGGACTTACGGTTTTCGAACTGCGTGGCCAAATGTTGAGATCCAAAACATTAACTTTATTCTTCCTTAACCATTCTTATGTAGAACAACTTGTGTGCTTAGGATTGTTGTCTTTCTGCATGACCCACTTGATCATGAGATTCAGTTCATGGACAGATGTCCTGACATTTTTCTTTAGTATTTGCTGGTATAATTCAGAATTCATTGTTCCATCAATGATGATTTTTCTGAGGTCCTCAGTAATCTCCTTTGTTTATGCCATGATACACGTCCACAAATGGACGTGTGTCATGTTCTTTAAATAACACAGGGTGCTCACTCACACCTGATTGTCATACCACTGATTGAAAACACCTCACTCTAATTTCACCTTCAAATTACCTGCTCAGATACTTCCACTGACAGATATGTAATATTGGATCATTTTACTCTTTAAATAAATGACCAAGTTAAATATTTTTGTCTTTTTTATTTAACTGGGTTCTCTCTATCTACTTTGAGGACTTGTGTGAAAATTTGATAATGTTTCAGTTTATATTTATGGAGAAATGTAGACAATTCTGAAGGGTTCACAAACTTTCAAGCATGAAATCGGAAATCGCCATGAGATGGCTTTGAGGTTCAGGGGCGCAAAGTGGCAGGCACCTTCAAAGTTTCTCCAGGAACTTTCTAGTTTGTATCTTTTTCTTAGGTCTACCTTAATGCGGCCCGAACGGAAGAGGCACTTTTGACAGCTACTCCCTCCATTCGTCATTGTCCTGTGTCATCATACTTTGTCCTAGAAAGGTAATACTTAGTAATAATGTTTAAATGAGTCTAGACACTTTCAGATTTGTCCCTGTAAAACAGCTTTTTTATATCTTTTATACTTTCGGAGTTATGGCAGTTTTAGTTTTAAAAGAGTGTTGAAAAGTTTTCAACTTCTCCATTCATTTGAATGGGAGGAGTGTTGGTGCTGTTAGAGTGGGTGACGTCACGCCCGCTCTAGCACTCCTGTTTCAACTTTAATCAACTTCTCTTTGCTTCTTTTCTTTTCTTATTCAGTCAAATTGTACATAAAAACGGAGGAAAACTTGTCCTCTGTCCACCCAAATGCTTTTTATAGTGACAGGACTTAGGGTTTTCAAACTGCGTGGCCAAATGTCCAGGCAGTTCCATTTTCTCTACCATAGAGACCTATATAATTCAAAGTGAGATTTCTCCTCTAGAGCAGAGATCGCCCTTATATTGAAATCGCCACAAACTCCTCATTTATTTGAATTTCAACACAAAAAAGGATATGGCTGTGTTTGTTGAAGCCTGCGTGTCATTTTTCCAATATGACCAATGCTTGTTGCCTGCTAGCAGGATTTGACTGGATTTTCACCATTTCAGCTGCAAATGTGTGTGTGTCTGTGTTTATTTCACAAGATGGCGGCGCGGCCTGTATTGATAATTATAGCCCATTATCAATACAGTTTCAACGATAGTCGCTGGGACTTTATTCCCCCACAGATCCGGAGGCACACGGTCTCCTGCCTGTTTTTTCCCCCACTGAAGTCGCGCAGGCAGCCCTCCCGGCGGTTTATAGAGCTAGCGTTAGCATTAGCATTAGCAGCGCCTGAGAGAGGAGCTGCAAACTGCAGAAAACAACGAAAATGCTGCACAGATGTCAGAGGAGCACAGGACAGTTTCTTCTCCAAACTCGTCTTTATCTTAAACTTTGTGAACAATGTCTATACAACTGTCTCTGGAATATGACTTCTTCAGTTCTGGCTTTAAAGAAGAACAGGGAAACACGCTTGTTGGTGAGTATATGACCATTAATGCTTCACCTGAAGTTGATTTTAACACAGACTTCACTTTATGCGGTGATTGTCCACGTGGGGGGAGAAATACTGTCTTCAAACCTGCATGGCTTTATTGATTTTCTTATTTATTTCACCACTTCTCTCAGTTATGAAATGTATTTGTGTAGTTTTGCTGCGGTTATAATGTGACAGTTTAAATATGCAGACACCTCTGATTCGCAGGACACGAGCACAGCCTGTGGTAAAGTTCACAAAATGATTTTACTGTTACATTCTGACCGATGCTGAATCTGTGTCGGGACAATTAATAATCATGAATAATTAATGAAGCTACCGCTGTTAAAACCT
>JAUMHL010000029.1:20932830-20954159 GCA_032362345.1 Sandelia bainsii
GCTGCAGCATTCTGGATTAACTGTAGGCTTTTTAATGAATTATTGGTGCATCCTATTAACAGTGAATTGCAGTAGTCCCCTGATATTTTTCATTACTATAAATGTTTCTTTGCCATATTTTTCACCTTTCAAAGTTATTTTCAAGTTCAAATATTTTAAATATTTTTTATCAGTTGATCAGAGTGATTCCCAGACAAATCACTTTCCTACTGGAGTATTGTGTGTGTATATACTATGTACTTCTACTGCCAGTGGAGTGCTTTTAAGCAAGTACTCCCAGTGTGCTTTGTGTACCTCTGTAACATCTGATTATTTCAAAATAAACGTGTTAAACAAGAACGTGCTTTTATTTTGGAAGCTACGTTTACTCTGCGCTGATTGGCTGCTTCACCAAAGCCCCTCCCTTACACCAACGGGTTTTGTTGTTCACTGACAATAAAAGATGGCGGCTGGACCCGCGTAAATTGGACATCCCTTAGAGGTAGTAAAATTTAATAAACACGTTATTTCCTGTCCTCCCGATGTTTGTAAAATACACATCCTACTATTCCAGAGTAGTTGAAGTCATAAAGAGGATTTAATGAATTTCCAGCACAGTGTTTTGTTAGGTTGTGGCGAGCGCGGCCTAGCTGTGAGGTGAACGCCTCGGGCTTTCCTTAGCTCCTGTCACCGGTCAGCTGAAGCCACACTCGGCGGCACGGACTAGAGAGCAGAAGATGCTGAGATTCTAGGGAGTCACGGTGAATGTAGAGGGGGTGTGTTTGTGTATCCTTACAAAAAGTAGGCGGGAATCGGTCTAGTTACCATTTCTCGTGTTGTTTTATAAATGACAAATCTTATTATTGTAATTTAGCGCAGATTGTACTTTTCTTAAGTAGCGGCTAATCATTGACGACTTCTCCACTTTTGACTATGTGCAGGTTTCCTGCAGCTCCAGTATTATCTGGACTCAGTGTAGGACTAACCAGCAGTAGTTAGTTTACCTACTAGTTTACCTTCGTACATATAATAGAAAGCTTAACATGCATATTAAAATACCTTGTTGTCGTTCACTTAACAGGTCATTATCCTCCCTTTATGTTGACATCCTGTGACAAGTAAACGTGTTGACAGAGGAGCAACCATGGCTTTTGAGGAGATCCAGAGTAAAGGAGCGATGGGTAATGTCCTCTGTTCCTGTTATGCAGGATTATCAAACATTTGCATTTATGTGTGGATACACAAAGACAAGTAATGAAGTGCTCCTGCTGCTCCACTGATTTGAACGCTGGTTTGCACAAGAAAGATGTAACAAGACTCATATGAACTGTTCAATTCAAGATATCGCCATTGTTGTGCCACCATTTTTAAATACTATAACAAAATTACACCAGTGTCAGGCAAGGCTTGAAACTATGGATTTCCCGCTGTCAGTTACAGCAGCACAAGGGACACAAAGATATGACATATGGGACAATTTGAGACGAATTATAAGTAATAATGCTTATTCATCCTTGAAAATTATTTGTCTTGTTACGTGGACAAGCGACTATTTATCCTACATATCTGACATCTGTAATACAATCCTCTCATTTGTTCACGCAGCATCTGATGCGATCAACAGTTGTCATGGAAGAATGACATTACACGAGTCTGAATTGAGACTGTGATCTAAATACGCTTAATGGTGCAGTCCTCTTAGCTCTGCTGCAGTCAGAACATTTGCATTTACAGTGTCATCTTGTGATGCATTTACTGTCCAAACAAGACACAGGAAATGAGGGAAATGTATGTTGTAATAAGCACAGAGATTATGGGCACAGATTAGACATTTACCAACAGCAGCAGAGAAGTATTTACATATTAAATACACATTAAAACAGTGTGCAGAGACACTGCACTGTGGCAGAGACAGACAATATTAACATGCAGCTTGGAGGACAATCAGACAGTCATATGAAGCAGAATAATGTGCAGTGGCCTCTTGTAGGGTTGACAGAAATGCAGTAGTGGACTTTTAGTCCAGTAGAAGTCTTCAAGCAGCAAAACAGAAGTGTGCAACAACAAAACATTAAAAACTGCAACGATGAAGAAAAACCTATCATGTATGGTTAAATCTTCTCAGTTTTATTTTATTATACTATTAAAGTAAGAATTATCATCTTAATGTTCTGTATTTTAGACATGGAGGGAGAAATTGGCCTCGTAGCTGGTCGTAGCCAGAGAGAGAAGAGGAGGTCGTACAAGGATCTGCTCAGAGAAGAGGAGGAAATTGCTGCTCAGGTCCGCAAGTCTTCCAAGAAACGACCCAAGGTGGGTTATTCATCCACATTAACTTCATCTCATGGTTTGTAGCTTGTCAGGGTTTTATTACATTGTCTGTAAATTGATTTCATTGTGAATCAGGATGCAGAACTTTTCATGCTGGGAGGGGACTCACACAAAAAGAAGAAGAAACATAGTGATGACTTTTACTACAGAGGTGAGAGGTGACTGTTTTGTAATAAACATATTATTTCACAAAAACATGACTTGCAGCAGGAGTCATGTTTTTTTCTTTCTTCTCTGTGTCAGACCACGATGGTTCAGGTCCACCTCCCCACAAGAAAAAGCACAAGTCTGCAGACCGCTCCCCGCCTCTGTCGTCGCCCTCGTCCTCAACAGATACAGCAATGGGCCTCCTACAGGCGATCACCTCTCCTCTGGCCACAGGTTCAGACCCAAACCCCCACTTGCACAAGAAGCCCTCCTACCCCTCTTTCTCCTCACATTCCTCCAAAGACCGCAAACGTGAGAGCAGCAGCACTGGTGGAAGCAAAGGGAGCCACTCCCTCTCTCACTCTCGCCCACCGTCTTCATCGTCATCTTCCTCCAAGAAGCACTCCTCCTCTTCCTCAAAGTCGTTGCTGTTCCACGGCGGAGCTCCCAAAGAGGAGCCCCTGACGTTACGAGAGGCCGACGGACTGAAGATGAAGCTCATCATGTCACCAGAGAAAGAGGAAGGAGAGAGCTTCCCGTTCGCACCTCACTCCTCCAAAGGAGGCGTGAAGAAAGAGAGGGATAGAGACAGGACGCAGCTCACAAAGTCACCGAAGAAGAAGCAGCTGCAGCAGCAGCTGAGTCGAGATCCACTGCCTGTAGTGGGAAAAGAGGTGGAGGTGGAAGGTAAGATATTCCTAAATGATGCTCCAGCACTTTCTGTCCCTCATCCATGTTTAGTGGGTTGCATACAGATTTGGGACACAGGAATATTATTTGTTCTGATTATCTGATTAATGTTCTCCTCAAACGTATCCAGTACAAACACATTGATACCACCTTACAACAACGTTTTGTTAACCTCATACCTAACGATAAAATTCAAAGGTTTCCAGGTACAGTGCTAAAGTATTTTCCCCCCTTCCTGATTATTTTTTTTGAAATGATGATTTCATTTATTAAAGAAAAAAATATCCAAACCTACATGACCCTATGTGACAAAGTAATTGCCCCAAAACTGGTTGTTCCACCTTTAGCAGCAACGACTTCAATCAAGTGTTTGTGATAACTGGTAATGAGTCTTTCACTTCACTGTGGAGGAATTTTGTCCCACTCTTCTTTGCAGAATTGTTTTAATTCAGCCACATTGGAGGGTTTCCGAGCACAAACGACCTGTTTAAGGTCATAACACAGCATTTCAGTCACATTTAAGTCTGGACTTTGACCTGGCCACTCCAAAGCCTTCATTTAGTTTTTTTAAGCCATTCACAGGTGGACCTGCTAGTGTGTTTCTGATCATTATCCTGCTGCAGAACCCAAGTTCTCTTGAGCTTGAGGTCATGAACTGATGGTCGGACATTCTCCTTCAGGATTTTCTGGTAGAGCTCAGAATCTATGGTTCCATCAATTATATCAAGTCGTCCAGGTCCAGAAGCTGCAAAGCGGCCCCAGACCATCACACTACCACCACCATGTTTGACTGTTGGTATGATGCTGTGTTAGTTTAACACCAGATGTAATGGGACGCACATCTTCCAAAAAGCACAACTTTTATCTCATCAGTCCACATCATATTTGCCCAGAGGTTAGGGGATAATCAAGATATTTTTAGGCAAATATGAAACAAGCCTTCGTGTTCTTTTTGATCAGCCGTGGCTTTCTCTTTGGAACTGTCCTATGATGCCATTTTCGCCCAGTCTCTTTCTTATGGTTGAGTCATGAACACTGACCTTAACTGAGGCAAGTGAGGCCTGCAGTTCTTTAGAAGCTGTTCTGGGTTCTTTTGTGACCTCCTGGCTGAGTCTTTGCTGCGCTCTTGGTGTAATTTTTGTAGGTCAGCCACTCCTGGGAAGGTTCACCACTGTTTTCTCCCTTTGTGGATAATGTCTCTCACTGGGTTTTGCTGGAATCCCAAAGCTTTAGAAATGTCTTTGTAACCTTTTCCAGACTGATACATGACAATTACTTTGTTTCTCATCTGTTCTTGAACTTTAGATCACAGCGTGATGTGTTTCTTTTTTAGATCTTTTTTGGTAACTTCATAGGCTGAATGAGTTGGGAAAATACTCAAATTGCAGGATTTTTAGAGCAATACTGTAATTTAGTTTTTTCTGTATATATGTATTATAAATATTTAATTAGTATATGGCTATGATTGTATATTTTTGTGTTCTCTGTCACACAGGTCATTATGGAGGTGGCATGGGAGATGATAGCTTGTCCTCCGGGGGCGAATTGGAGGCAGGTGAACTGGTTATAGATGATTCATATACACATCTTTCAAAAAAGAAAAAGAAGAGCAAGAAAAGCAAGAAGAAGAAGGACAAAGAAAAAGACAGAGACAAGGATAAAAGTGGGAAGGACAAGAAGCACGGTAAAGGAATCGGAGGTGAGTTCACAGATTTGTTACATAACAAATATGCTGTAAACAGAAAAGCAGAAAAAGTCTCAGGCAGGAGCACGTTGCAGCAACGACGTTTCCATGCAAATGTGTCGTCTTCAGAGGTGAAAGAGCAAATGTATTCACATTATATTCAAAACCTCAGCAGCAACCAGAAGTAGAAGATGGTCTTATGAAGGACAGTTTTCATAAATAAAAATCTCATATCCTTCAGCTCTGCACACATGCGTAGTAAACAGTATGGTGTAGCTTAACATGTCCGTTAGCTTTAGCTCTTTGTCATAATCTTTGTTTTATTTTTGTGACTTTGTTCAGACTCATCGAGGGGGCACAGCCACGCCCAGCCTACTGTCACTCACAGTGCTGTCGGACCAATGTACGCCATGGGCACACCCATACCCCCACACCACCATCAGTCCAGTGATGGAGTGTCGGAGAAGAAGAAGAAGAAAGAAGAGAAAGATCGGGAGAAGCATGACAAAGATAAAGATAAGGTAAGATGGGGGGGCCATGCTGTGTCGATGCCCTCTGTCCACCAGAGGTTAGATTCTGTTGATTGTGTTACTTCTCTGAGCAGTGATTGGGTCATTTCTTCTCGGAGACTCAAAACAAAACAAGATTTATGATACTAAACAAAAGAAAACAGTTGTTTTTCATTGTGTAAAACGTCACGGTCACAGATTCAGGTTCATGTGTGTTTGTGCATCAAAACGTACAAACCTCATTTCCAGAAAAGATTTTCAGTCTTTTCACTGAGCAACTTAACTGTGTTTTGTAAACAGCATCAAAAGATGTTTTGAAGATAAAAAGATCATAAAATATTCAAGTAACAGCTGGATGATTCGAACATGAGCAGGTTAATTAACAACAGGAGATGATTGGGTATAAAAGAAGCATCCACAAAAACCTCAGTCATCAGGCAAAGACGGGTCATGGCTCAACACTTTGTGCCAAACTTTATGAGAGACATATCGGCGCTAGTACGGGGTTTCGGTATCTTGACATGTAGCCTGGTGGGACTGGGAATCAAACTGCTCATATCTGAGGACGACTGCTCTACCCAGTGCCCAAGAAAACACAGCCCACTGCTGCATCTGGAAATGCAACCTGAAATCTGTTATCCAAGGAGGAAGCCAAACATCAATTCAGTGCAGAAACACAGCGGAAATGTTTGTACTGTGGTCAGATAAATAAAGGTTAAATTAAAAGATTTTAGTTTTTGTTGCATTTTAGAAAAAATCCCAACTTTTCTGGAAACAGATTTTAATCAGAGGCTTGAAAGTTTGTGGTCAAATGTTCAAAATGCTTTGTTGTTTCTTACATTATTGTTTTTTTGTTTTTTAGCCCAAGAAGAAGAACACAACAGCTTATCAAGTCTTCTGTAAGGAGTATAGGGTCAACATAAACGCAGAGCAGCCAGGGCTCGGTGGGTAAAACACTGATACACTGAGGGCGAAATAAACCAACAGCATGTTTTCTGGTGCAGCTGTTCACAGGAAATTAAGAACAGATGTTGGTATCAACAAAAAGGCAACAAGGCTAAAGAAAGTAAAACTTTCACATCAACAAACGATCAGGGACAGTTAATGAAAATAGAGGTGGCTGATCCATCACAGGTAAGAGAAGTAGTTAGTAGTTCCTGTGTGTTTGATAGTCGGGGAGGAGTTCTGTTTTCAGGTTGTTTATACAGTTTTTGTGAACTTAATATATAAAGAACACTTTGAAGGAGTTTCTTCAAATTTGTCCAGTTGGAGTCAACGATGAACTGATCAGAATTTGGTGGTCAAAGGTCACTGTGACCTCATGTATGTCTCATTCTCGTTAATGTTATCTTTAACGTTAATATATCTCAGAAGCGCCTGGAAGGAATTTCATTACATCTGCTTGGACTCATGCATCAACTTATTAGAAGATGAGTCTGGACAGACGTGTGTGTAAATGACAACGTCACTGGTTCGTGGAGGCAAACAACCGCGTTGTGGTGATGAAATGTTCTGATTTATTTAGTTATTGATTTAATACCAGTGTCCTGATAGACCAGTCAGATGTACATCTGATAAAACGTGTTGAGTACTTATTTTCTTCACTGTTCATTATAACTTTATTGTAAATACAGTTGTTATCATGTTGTTCTGTGAAGTGTTACTGATACAGTATGTTTGTGTATTTGCAGTCTTTGGTGAGCTAAGCAAGAAGCTGGCAGAGGTGTGGAAGGCGATGCCTGAGAAAGACAAACTAGTGCGGGTTTTTTTCTTGTTTTGAAAATGTCTCTTTAATGAAATGTGTTATTTTTGTAGCTGTGTTGATGCTCTGCACTAAATGTTTGTTATGTGCAGGTTTGGAGGCAGAAAGCTCAGTATCTGCAGCACAAACAGAACAAAGCTGAGGCGACAACAGTCAAACACAAGAGCTCCAGTGAGAGCAAAAGCAAAGGTATCATCGGTCCTTTACAATCCTAAAATGATGAATAAGGACATTTTTATATTTATTTTATATGTTTTCTTTACTCTTTGTTGTGTTTAAAGTTGTGGCAACAGGAGCAGGGATGGTGTCACCGAACAGAGCTCCTGGAACTGTGTCCCTGTCCCCAGCACGAGTCCCGGATGTCGATCCGATTGATGCTGCAGCTCACCTGCAGCTGCTGGGAGAGTCCCTGTCTCTGATTGGGCATCGGCTACAGGAAACAGAGGTAAGTCTCCACATGCGTGCATATTTACAGCCAGTGGTTTTTACCTATAAACCATCTTTACAGTTAAAATATAAAGACAACACATGTGTAACTGAGTAAATAATCTATCTGAAATAAACAGAAGAAAAGAAGAATTATTTTGACATTTAGAGGAGTCGTGCTGTGATGTTTCTCTGTGACAGGGGATGGTTGCAGTGTCCGGGAGTCTGTCTGTGCTTCTGGACTCCATCCTGTGCGCACTGGGACCGCTGACCTGTCTCACAGCACAGATACCACAGTTAAACGGATGTCCTCGAAGTGTCCTGGTATAGTACTGCCCTTTTTAAATGTTTGAACAGGTTTCCTGTAGTGGATGTTTGTAAAGATGTTGATGCTCAAACTTTGTCTTGTGGGGGTTCTTCTGTGTTTTGGAAATGGAGCCTAAAAAGGCTGCACCTTCAATATGACCCCCCTGCCTGCACCCCACAGTGGCAGAATATAGTAAACAACACCTTTAATAGTCAGGTCTAACAAGCAGAACTTTTGTGATTAAAAGTATCATAAAGTGAAAGTTGAACTTTAAAAAGGTTCCTGCATTCACAGATCAGATGATAAAATAGGTGATAAATTCTTTTCTGACAGATGTTAATCAACTAATCAAAAAATAACCAATAGATTTAAAAAAAAAATTGATGATTAATCGGGTAATTGAAAAAATAATCTAGTGATTAATCAGCAAAAAATAATTGTTGCTGGACAAAAAAAATACAAAATAAATGTCAACATGAAGCAGACATCTACAGGAACCAAACGGCAACACAAATACTGAAAATAAGTAAAATAGCTGCAACAGTCAGGAGATCCTGATCCGTTTTATTGCATTTTTCTAACAAAGATCTGTTTTTTTTTTTTTTTTTTATCAGTCGAATACGTTGGACAACATCGCCTACATCATGCCTGGACTGTGAGTAAACAATGATAATCTGGAGCGATTTGTCATCAGGAGTCAACAGATTTGACTGGAATGGTCCTTTACAGGACTTTAATTTAAGCCACTGTAAACTTGTAAACTGTTTCTAGTGTCAACATGTTTTTAAAGTGTATTTTTTTAAAAACCTTGTTCTCTTAATTTTCTAATTGTCATATTTTTAAAGGAAACATTTTACTGAGCGCGCTCATTCTTGGCATGTTTAACTGTACACTGTGCTGTTGTGTGAGTGGATCCAGTCTGCGTATTGGATTTTTTACTGAAATGTTCAGGAACATTTAAGTTTGTTAAGTCTCCTGCTCATCATCAACAATAATGTAATTTATATTACCTGCTTATTTCTTCTTTTACCATGTCAGAAGTAGTCATGCCTTGTTGTTTCATATATTGGATATTTTACTGGGCAAACAGCATTTGGATCGAGTACCGTAGAACATCAGAGTGATGGACGACGGCTTTGTCTCGTCGCTGCCAGAGCTTCAAACTTAACATTAAAAAATGATTTGTTCCCAAATCCAGCTTCTGCTTTTTTAATAATGATCTCATCAGTCCAGTTTGACTCCTTCATATACAACTGTGAAGTTTTGTTCTGAAACCGTCGTAAGACCCACGGTTTGAAACATCAGCCTCCTCTGACCAATGTTTCTTTGACAGTTTCACCTCTTTAACCAGTTATTAGGTTTGGGGGGCAATTACATTTTTACATAGGACCAGGCAGGTTCTGAGCTTCTTTCCCTTAATAAATGAAAGTCTCATTTAAAAATGGCATTTTATATTTCTTCAGATTATGTTTGTGTAATATTAAAATTAGTTTGATGATCACTGAAATGCAACAAGTATACAAACAAAGGGGAAACAGAAACCAGGTACAAAACTATTACAGATAAATTAACTCTGTGGTCCAGAGAAAAACTTTAAAATCAACTTATTACCACAAATGAGCTGTTAGCTTCTGGTAAGAGTTGTAATTAATGGCCCCAAAGGCAGATCCATGTCATCACAATTAGATGAGGTTTAAAATCCAAATTTGACAAAAAAAAAAAGTTTTTATGCACAAAATGAAATATGTTGGAACAATCTTGTGTATTTATATCATAAACCAACAAAACTCTAGAGTCAATATTTGAGTACTTTTACTTCAGTACTTACAGTACATTTAGCTGATAATACTTATTAAGCTTTAGCTGAATGCAGGACCTTTACTTGTAATGGAGTATTTTGAGATAGTGGTATTGATACTGTGATGTAAAGTGTGTGAGTACTTCTTCCACTGCTGAGTTTGATTGTTCTAAAAATACTCTCACTGGCCACTTTATTAGGCACAGCTGTACAATACAGTAAGTCCTACTGGAGTGTATTATATTCAGACACGACATTAGAAACACCTTAGATAAAATTTACAACAGTACGACTCCTCCATCTACTCTGAATTATCACCTCACTGAAAACAGAAATTATAACTAAAAAGTAAAAGCACCACTTTAAATTCTCTTCTTTACTCAAGTTATAGTACAAAAGTACAAGTACTTCCCAAGTAAAACAAAAACTATACTTTCAACATATAAAGTTAGAACAAGTACAATTGTTGTGCTCAAAGTAAAATATTTAGAGTATATTGAATCAGTAACATGCTTAAAGAGTAATTTAGTCAATTTTGTAAAGTGCTTTATGTTAAATATATTAAATATATTTTAATTAAATGTTGAGATTTTCCAAAGTGTACCAAAAAATCTACTTAGTTTATTTATTGTGCTTTAATAGTATATTTATAGTAAATGTACTTTAACGTGGACTTAACTTAAGACACACTTCAGTATATTTAATAAAAGTTTAATATTTAAAAATATATTTTTGACTGTATTTAAATGTACTTTTTTAATAAACGTGTTAATAACATACTACATTTATATTTTACCGCCTCTGCCATGAAGTGTACTGAGGTAAATACTGTGACATAACTCTTACTCATATGTAGTACAACACTGCAGTACTACTGTAGTACTGTACTGTACTACTAGTGATAAGAAAAATACTTGGAGCTGTGTCACCTCCGGGGCGGTCTGTCAGGCTCAGTCCAGAACTGAGTCAGTCCGCAGGAACCAGGAAGTGTTTTCATCCCCGAATTCAACAACAACAGAAACACAACAGGCGCAGAAATGTCCGCTTCACAGCCAGGTAAAAAAGACACGGTTCACCTTTACATGCGGGTAATGTGCGGTGCTGTCGGTATTTGTGCGGTTAGAGAGGAGAAAAGCTGCGGGACGAGTCTGTCTACACACAGAAAAACAAGCTGTCATCAAAAACATCACGGATTGTTTAAGTTGTAGAGTTTCAGACAAACAGTCATATATGTCGTTTCATTTTCTCTTTCCTCGCTGTGGGTCTCGGGCCTTTTCCCTCCTGCTGCGCAGAGGTGAGGTTGGTGGTTCTGGGCCGGACCGGGGCAGGGAAGAGATCTGCCCTCTGCACCATCCTGGGCCTGCAAGACTCCGAGCAGGGCGCAGATGCTCCGTGTGTGCAGGAGTGCAGCAAACACCGAGGAGAAGCTGCAGGTAGACAGGTGAGACGGTCTCTGTGCTCGGTAACGCTTTAGTTCGCAGGGCGCAGGGTCCAAATCATGTCGTGACGTCATGATCCGTCACGCGGTTCTGATAGTTTCTTTTTAATTCTTAAAGTTTGAGCTCAGGGTTTTCTTTGGCGACACCTGGTGGTCACAGGTGGTAACTAACAGTCTTGTTCTGTCTGACTCCTACAGTTGCTGAATGTGATTCACCTGGTGCGCTTTAGCCCCTCCCCTCGGACAGGTGCACATGCGCATTACTAACTTACTTCAAGACGTATCTTGAAGTAAATAAGCTGCTCAGACAATTTTCTTCCCAATGTGCCAGTCAAAGTTACACAGCTCAGGATAGCGACTGTGCTAAGATAAAGAAATCTGAACTTGAGAAAATATGGTGCTAACAATGCAGCAACTGTGGGGGATGCTAACAGCCAAAGAACAGCTAAAAAAATAACCACAAAGTGAAACAACCAGTCCTACAGCAGGTATCACCAGTTCCACTGTCCTACTACATTATTTATTAAGTTTAGTAGCTTTGCTAACTTGGAGTTGTTAGCTAGCAGCTAAACCACTGTGGACATTTTCTAAACAAACATATCAAACCAACTATAAAAGCCAGTTTAGTGAATCCAGTGCAGAATGACGAAGCCTGCCGCTCAAAATGCAGAGTATTATATAGAGACAGTACTGATCAGTGTGTATTCATTTAATAGTTTTGGCAGAAAAAATGCAACCAATAAACTTATTGGGTCACTATGTGAATCTGAAGGATTGTAGACGAGCTTCCTGTTTAGGAAGGTCATAGCAGCTTTTATATGCTGTATATAGACTATATATATTTATATGTACACATGACATTTTCCATCCATTATCTTAACATGCACACTCCTCAGCCAGCAGATCCAAACCCGGGTCCCTCCAGCTGTGAGGCGACACACACGTTATTATTATGTTATTGTATTAATAATAATAATAATAATAATTTTTTTCTGTCCTGTTTTTCCATGTCTATGTGCATCACTTCTAGTCCTGCTTGTTAAGTTATGTTAGAATTAATGTGCCACGAATACAGATGAAAATCATGTGAGTTTTTAACCTCAGCTTCATGTTTTGCCCGCTCTCTTTAGGTGGTTGTGGTGTCCAGTCCACCCTGGTTCGGCTCAGGCTGCAACCCCGAGGAGAGGAGGAAACACATCTCCTCCTTTGTTGCCTTATCCAGCCCTGGGCCACACGCCTTCCTGCTGTGCCTCCCTGTGAACCAGCCGGCTGACGAAGAGGCCAAGGCGCTGGCTGTGCTGCAGAAGCTGTTTGGCCCCTCTGCAGTCAGCAGACACGCCATCGTGCTCTTCACCCACACAGAGGAGCTGGAGGAGGACGAGCAGCTGGAGGAATACCTCGTGACCTGGCGCAAGGACCTCCAGGAGCTGTTGGAAAAATGCGGCGGCCGCTACCACACCCTGGAGACCCGCGGTGGGGAACCAGAGGACGGCAAAGCAGTCGAGGAGCTGCTGGAGAAGGTCGAACGGGCGGTGAGGGAGAGCGGGGAGCCACACCTGAGCTGCCCAGTGTACCAGGAGACGGAGGAAAGGGTGAGAGAGAGGCAGAGGGAGATAGTGAGGGAGAGGAAAGGAGAGGAAACCGTGACACAAGAAGAAATGGAGACAGTCCGGGATGAGGCAGAGAGGAGCGCTGGCGACCTGAACGTGGATATCGACAGTATTTTCCCCCCTGTCACTGTCTCCCCTGCTCCCTCGTTTCTCCGGAGCCTGTGGGAGCTGCTGACGGGGTGGGTGAAGTGGCTGACCACGCTGGTGAGGAGGGAGTCTCTGTTTGGGTCCCTGGTTGGCCTGTTTGTGGGAGGGCCGTTTGGAGGTATGGTGGGGGCCACGGTAGGATCAGTGGCTACTGAGGTGGGGAGAAGAAAAACACAGAAAACTAAATAAGAGATAAAGTCATATGAATGTATTAAGAGTTAAGCTGAGCACTGTGCAGCATGTGTGTTTTTGAGTTATGGGCTCGTTAGAATCATATTAATGCTTCATCACTTATACTTCTGTCTGTTTCAGAGTGGGTACCACAGTCTGCGTGGATTTATTGATGGTTATTAAATCAAATCATCCATCAGAATAAAACCCACAAAGAGCAACGACTTTTGTGCTGCTACGTTTGAAAAATCCCTTTAGCTGGTGTGTATGTTCCTCTAGCATAACGTGCTCTGTCTGTTCATTTAGTTCCTTTAATAATTCATCCTGACGGCTTCACGTACTCAGTTACAAGATCTACATGGGAATGATAAATTAAAGGGCAACTTCACTGATTTTCAGCTTTATTTCTTGGTTCTAGTTTGAGGAGTACGTGTATATGAATCGCATAACATTTCTGCTCCATCTGATTGAGATGCTGTAACTTAAACAGGTCATTCTTGTTCTATGCAAAAACTTATTCACCTGAGAAACTACCGCTAATCTGAGGTCTCAGCAGTCTGAGTTAATCACATTCGGATGGATATCTCGCAGAGTCACAGCCTTTTCAGTACAAAATTCCCTTTTTTCATCGCAATCTTTGATTGAAACAGGGAACCATTGACTGCAGAGACACAAATAGGGCGCCTGAATATTATTTTAAGAGTTAACAACTGAATATATTAACCTGGAGGAAACGAACAAAGCGGTGAGTTTAAAGAAGCTAAAGAGTTCAACCGTAGAGTCAGAGGATGATTCTCTGCTGGTTTGTCAGTGCAGCCGACACCGTGTCAGTTTTTATTTGATCCACTGCTAAAACCCAAATCACAAAAAAACAGAAGATCAATGAGATTCAGTTCAAATCACAACATTTTCAGCTTCATGTAGTTTTTTCCCCAAGTGCTGATGATGTGAATTAAATAACAGCAAAATAAAATGTAAAGTATCATACTGAGGGAAGTACTCAGATCATTTACTAATACAAAAATACCACAGTGTAGGAATACTGTTACAAGTCACAAAATGTTACGTCAGTAAAAGTACAAAAGTATTAATCAAAAGCACTTTTTATTTAAAGTAGAAGTACCTCAAAGTAGTACTTGTAGTTATTTTACACCACACACACCAACTAAACAGATTCTTCACAGCTCAGCAACACAAACGTGCTCATGAGTGGTTATTAAGAGATAATAAATCATTTATTAACCATTAAGGTGATTCAGAGACACTGCATATAGGCAAATATGTGTAAAGATACAATACTAAGAAACATCCACAAGGTGGAGACGTCGAGCTTCATGCTGGACAAACTGCTCACTAAGTGAATAAAAGCTGCTCTTGGACGTACACGTCACTGCTGTTTCTCTTATGTCCTTTTCGTAGTGTGATGTGTGAAGTTACAGACAGTTATATCCAGGCAATCTTTAAACAGAATATATTTTTCAGTGACAGATCATGTTGTTGGAGAATGAAGTGAGAGGATATAGATAGATGTGGTGCAGGATTCATGCTGCACTAACTCAGCCGAGCATTAAAGCACAGCGTCTCTCCTCCTCACACAATGGCAGGTTATGACTTTGACATTGATGTAATTGATACTCTGCTAAAACCGTCAGTCATAACCCATCCTTACATCTCTCCCGTTCACTCTCCCTCCGTCTCCGGCTCAGCCTCGGGAACAGCTAGGCGTTTCCGAATGTGGGTGGTCCAGCCGGGGTGGGAGAGAGAGAGAGAGAGGGAGAATTAGCCGGGCTCTCATGTTTCCCAAAAAAACGAGAGGGGAGGGAGGGAGGGAAGGACGGGAGAAAGAGAGAGTGAGTGAGAATCAGTGTAGGAGAGAGAGTGAAAGGCAGACAACAAGCTTTGGGACTACATCTGTCTTCCAGATGTGGCCTCCACAGTTGTCTGAAACAGGAAAAAAGGTTTTAAAAGTAAAGGAAAATTGGTGCTAAACAGTTTTTTATTGTTAGGGATTACACATACAGTACAGCCTACAGTATACAGCACCGGCCTAACAATCCTCCAGCCGGGATACACTGCATTTTTTCTCTTTATGAAATAGCACACTGCAAGCCTTGAAGTTAAAGTATATGAAAGAACACCTGTCCAAATATTATTCAGCCTTAGTGGATCCACATCACGGATAAGAGAGCAATGATAGAGTTGGCGTTCCGAGGAAAAATGATTGAGGGGGAATATGTTTGTTCGGGAAACTATGGGACACAAAAGAAGCACAAATCAAGGCCAGAGCGTCGATACGATGAGACCTCACCCGGACGGAGGGGGGAATAAAGAAAATGCAGAGTTGATTTGTGCCTGTGTGCATAAGCAAAGCCAGAATCTGAACAAACATGTGAGGGAATCACCAGTGAGCCATCATTAACACACAGGCTGGAACTTCTGCTCTTCTCCCTCAAAGAGAAAATGTTGTTCTAAGGGTCTTGTGGTCCCTCGTCGGATTGTGAGGGGGCCGTCCGCTGAGAGACGTGGACACCGCAATATTTTTTTGTTTTCATCGCACCCCGTGGGCTGGAAAACGCGGCGAACCGGAGGGAAAGAAACAGGATGACACAGTCTTTCCTTAACAGAAGTCACACTTTAACATTTACCATAGGAGTGATGACGGCGTCAGTTTGAGCCGAGACGTTAACTGACCTGAATATTTTATTAAATACTGAACGTTTAAACTGAACTGAATGAGTTTGAAAATGTAGTGAACTCAACATGAAAAACACAAAATATAGAAAAGACAAAAACTCTTAACAAAAGACTTAGAAGAATTTATTAACATATTTTTTTAAACAATACAAAATCAGTAAATGTCACAAAATACAGTCCACGTTTTAAGAATTGTGTTAAAGACTTTTTACCAACATTTTATTTTAAAAAAACGAATAGCATATAGAGATGAAGTACAGTAAGTAATAGTACTAACATTGTACTACAATGTGTGTGCAGCTTTGTATATGGAGCAAAGTAACAGACTAATATTTTAAAATAACAAATGTGCCACAAATCAAATGTATAAAATCCAAACAGGCGTTTTCAGTGGATTTTTCCTAACAATGCGACCTCAGAGAGGATCTATCTGATCTCAGGGCTGTTTGTGAGGCCGCGGTGTCCAACAGCCGGCTCTCTCCTCCTCTCTCTGGGTGTGCTCGCTCTGAGCCCTCTCATCTTTTTCCCATTAGTGCTGTTTTCATGTTCCTTCCTAGCATGAGCGTGTGTGGCTGCAGTTGTTTATGAAGCAGTGCTCGCCCCATCCGACCGTGTGTTTGTGTTTATCTGTGTGTCCAACAAAAAAACTAAATGTAATCATATGGTGTTCAAATGTATTTACTACATATTTAAATTAATTACTGAAATGACTATAATGTATAAAATGTAGAAAGAAAGAAAATGTGAGATGCTAATTTTAAAGTTTGTTTCCAACACTACTAGAATGTGTTAATTTGACTTGATTAATTCGACTTATTATAACTTATATAATTTAACTCTATACAAAGGTATTATTACACTACTTAATACAGTTAAATGATTGGTCAGGTTTGCATAGTGCTAAACTATCAACAGTATGTTCATAAATCTTGGCTAACGTTAACTATGTAGCTTTTACTTTTGTCTATCTTCTCTCTATATATTTCTCTCTATATATTTCCACCATTTATCTATTTCACATATGTGTGTGTGTGTGTGTGTATAAATATATTTTTAATCTAGAAATAACTTCTAGTTTTAAATTACTTTTGGGCAATTAGTTGTGGACCTTTTGCATTTTTTCCATTTATCCCAAGCAACTGAAAAACTGTTAGTAATCACTTTTTTTAAAGTACCTCCACATTAATCCACACTCAAAAATAATAATAAGACATTAATTGGCAGATTACTTGCTCAAAAATATGTTGGACAAAAATGGACAATTTTTAAACGGTGAAGATTAAATCATCCTTGTGCTATCTGTCTTTTGACATTAAATGAAAGTTCAAATACTGAAGCTGATATAAAGCAGTTTACATCCATAACCTAACCAGAACATGTCTCCACCACACAAAACAAGGTGTTAGGACAGACAGGGGAGCAAAAAAAAAACATACAACAGGAAAGAAGCCCCCAGACTAAATCAAATCGCTCACAGCTGCTGAGGTTAGGGCTCCGGTGGACATACACCCACACACAACTACCAGCAGCTGAACCGCTCATGGGGACAGAACGGGCTCGACTCGAGTGGAAGTTTGCTGGGTGAACCGGTCAGACTGAGAGCCACCCTTCATCCCTTCACGCTGTGACGAGGAAGTCCCCTCATGGACACGGACGGAAGAAGAGGAGCAAGACTTGGACTATTTCCTGTGGTCTGGCTCAGGTTTGCGCTGCCTGCCGTCATCTGTCTTGTTTGAAGGGAAATTCTAAATGTGGTCGCCACATTTGTGTCATTTATTTTCACTCTTACAACCTTAACATACATTCTGTCACTTGGATACCAAAAAGGCATTTGGGCTTAACAAATACCCCATGGACACGTCAGAATCAGATGACGTTAAATGATTTCCAGCTCGACTCGGTTCACTTGCCAAGGGACAGAAAAGCAGCGAGTAGGAGGGTAAGGTCGTGGAGCGGCGTGTGGATTAGCCTGCGGAGGGATGAGCAGAGGGATGTAGGTGCAGGACGAGGATAACAAATATTAGGAAGACAAAGGATTGAGCTGTTCTTTGAATCTGAGGACAACAAGTAGTGTCTCGGATTTGTGGTGAGATAACCCAGCATGAAAGAAGGGGGAGCGCTGGGGCTCTGTTAGTGTGACAGCTTTGAGGAGGTAGCAGTCAGACACCACACCTCCTGCAACAGACAGGCTTTGAGGACTCCAGGAGGGAGTTTCAGTCACAACAGAAGACAACTCACTACTTGTGGAGCTGCGGTGCGGGTGTTGGATGTCCCCTGAGCTCGCCATAATTGATGAATAGTGTGGTCCACATTAAGTGACATGCGCCGTTGGCTGTAAGTGGGTGCGATGATTGGGGGCCTTTTGAAGCTGGGGCCGTGAGCTGTGTTTGAACCGTCAACAGAAACCCCTCTTCTCTGTAAAGGACACCAGCCTGTGGTTTGGTTGCAGCCTCGACACAGGCCAAGCTCAGCACACACAAACACATGCACACATACGTTACCCTTCAGTAGTATTTCAGGACGGGGGGGGGGGGTGATTGTATTATTCCTGCTGCAACACTGACTTAATTCAAGGCAGATCTGACCCGAGCTCGTTCTTCTCCACTTCTGCTCCGTTGGATCACGTCTTAATCCTGCACTCACCACATGAATGGGAGACACAAAGAGGAGCTGCACTCACTCCTGCCACATGCATCACATGTCACTCAGGTCCATATGCCGTCATGCAGCTTATGATGGGTATTGCTGCGTCATATAAAAGCTGAAGGAGCTTAATGGAGGCCTAGAAAGACTTGGGCTGGAGACAAAAAGTGGAGCCACGTCTCGCACAGATACAGCACTCGCCGTCAACCTGGAATTGATCTTCTGGTGCTCTGTTGTTTTCACAGATTCACAAGCCTCACACATCCTCCACCGGGAAAGCCAGAAGAGCTGACCCGTGACACCACTTCAGAGTCGCAGCGCACAAAACAATCTCTAAATAGGAGCGTCTTAGGAGACACTTTACAGTAAGCTATGACTAACAAACCCAAAGCACCTCAAAACAACACTGGGAAACATCCAGCTTCCATCACAGCAACACAAGCTCCCGGTCTCAGCCAAACACATAATAACTCCTGCTCAACGGCTCCTTATTGTCATATCTTTTCAAACGATGCCAAACCCAAAACACACACTCCACTCACACACAACCTTGAGCTAACAAGGGACACACGCAAAGCTTACAGGGCTTTTCCAACGACAGCGTGCACCAGACAGCCGACAGCGGGGCAGAGGCACTTGTGGTGGACTCGATGTTTGGTGTGTGTCACGGTCCAGCTCCCACGCAGTGGAAACACAGAGGCCCCCAAGGTGGCGGGTGCCGCTGAGGCCCCTGATCCCCACTGACGCCCCAGGGGTAGACATGCCCTTCAATCTCCATCTGGAATGAGAGACAGGCCATCGGTGCACAGGGAAAGGCCTCTGATTTGTTCTGTGGTCCCTTTGAAACCATGCATCCTGCACAAGGGAGGAGAAAGGGAAACATCAAGTAAACATGACAGGCAGGACGGAGGAGAAATGAGATTAAGATGTGCAGCTGCAGTGGCTTTCGTTTGGCCCTGAGAGGGCAGTGGAATCATTGTGGAAATGATAAGGTAGTGTCAAAAGAGCTGATTTTTTTACTAGCTTTAAAGCTAAAATATTATCTGTCCGTCCTTTAGCGGCACCCATTTATCACTGAGGGTCACAAGAAGGCTAGAACTGATCCCACTACAGTGTGAAGGAGGTTGGTGATGTGATCAACAAAGGAAGTGGATAAGGTGCTCAGCATAGATAACAGCACGGCCCTCAATTCGTTCAATTCAACGTTTGTCAGGGGTGTAAAAATCTTCATTCAGATTCCAGCCATAAAAATGATCCAGATGTTCTGGACACTTCCATGTTTTTGGAGTAGAGTGGGTGCACCAGCATCCTTCCCAGTCAATCCTCTTGGCTCCTCGAGCATACGAATGGGCTAAAATACAATCATCCTACAGCTCTTGAAGACTTTCCAAGTGATATTTTACTGAATGGATAAAATCATAAAAACAAGCAATTTCAATGTTTGTGATGCTCAGAAGAGTATTCACCACTTTACAGTTTTAATTATTGACTTTGGGAACATGCTTTTAGTGGCCAGCGTGTGTCACATGATAAACACAGAAGTTGTAGTAATGTGATTTGGCCACTATAACAAAATTGCTTTACATCCCACTGAGTTCCCAGGTAGTTTGAGAAAGAAAGCATCACATCTAGTTAGCTATAAGTGTATTTTTTTATAGTAGAAATGTGAGGACATTCCATTAAAAAAAATTTTTTTTTTTTTTAAATCGCAGCTGACAATGAGCGAGAGTAAACGTTAGTTCCCAAGACTTCGGAGTAGGCAGCGGTAACTGGTTAGTGTTTAGGATAAGGTCTGAATTTTATGGTAGGGGAGAGATGAGGAGCACCGTGACCAGGTCAAACCCAGAACCTGTTTGTTACGAGGCAACAATGCAAACTACTGACCTCAAATAATACTCTGTCAAAAAAGAAATATGGGTAAGTATGTTAGAGTTAAGGACTTCAATATCAAAAAATAACTCAACAATATTTTGGATGTGTATTTTTTCTGACAGATGAACAGTGATCAAAGCATATGCTGAATCCCTCCCATAACATACTCTTACTCAAATGTGTTTTAGTTTGTGCACGGTTTGTACACAGAGAGAGAGAAGGAGTGTGTGAGAGACAAATCGTGAGAGAAACCGACAGATTGTGGTGGCTTTGATGTGCACTTGCAGCTTGGCCCTCAGAATAGATACTAGGTGGAAAAAAAGCAGTATCATAGGACAAATGTCTCTCTGCAAACCACTACAGTGGAACAGTGTGTAGGACTTTGTGTGCGTGTTTCGTACTATAATTCGCAAATGGTTTGCACACACTCATTCATGTGTGCAGACTATCGAGATGTCAATCACTGGGAGTGATGAAGTATAAAAGAAGTTTTTTCTCTAAAGCAGACAACTGACACGCCTTTAAAGGGAAACAAAACAGCCCCCACCACATCTAAATCTTGTTGTATTCTCTTCTCCTTAGAAGAAACTTGTGTTCTGCCACCAATATGCTCCCCATATGTCCAAGTCCAGTTTTTTGTTTTTTAAGGAATTTGGCTTTTGGGCACACATCTATTTATCTGTTCTTTGCGCCATATATCCTGCATATTAAGGGAACGCTGTCTTTGCGTAAATGCTGACAGTCCGTCACTTAGCACTGAGTTGATGGCTTGCTTTATCAAAAGCACACGCTGGAGTATTAGGAAAATGGTGGTTCCAGTTTTTGTCTGTGTGACCTGATCTCCACAACCCTGTACATGAACTCAACCACCTCTATATCACCACCATGTGCCAAATGTGTTATTTAATACTACTAATTATATACTAATCAAATCAAAGTCGATACTGTTACAATATCTGTGAAGATTCTCAGTCATCCAGGTCAGGTCATTATCTCAAAAAACGGTTTTCAATGGCAACTGGACTTGTTTTAGTTCCTTGACTACGGTTTCACAGTCGTTCACACCCTGGCTCAGGTGGTCACAGTGACGTACATGAAAGCCAGGGGGAAGGACAACCCAC
>JAUMHL010000029.1:20958963-20993952 GCA_032362345.1 Sandelia bainsii
CTTTATAAGCAAGGAGAAGGATTTTAAACTCTATTCTAGATTTAACAGGGAGCCAATGGAGAGAAGCTAATGTAGGATTCCTGACTTTGGCACCTGTCACGTGTGTGGTTTTTCTTTTTTTCTTTTTATAAGCTCAGGCTGCTGTTACCAAGGCCGAAGCACACGGGAGGGAAATTTACAGAGCGTGTTGTCCCCAGGCCGTGCAGCGTTCACAAGGATCAAATACTCCCAAGGTGTAGTGTGTTGGTATATAAGTTTCCACCAGCAGAGCTGCAACCACAGGCTTTTTACAGAGCCCAGGACCTCGGTGTGCCCTCTGAGTTTTCTCTTTATGAGCTCCAGCTCATCCCTTGACTTGTAGAGAAAACAAGAGCAGAGCAGGATTTTATAGGACTCCTGGGGAAAACACAAAAAGGCAGCTGAAAAAAAATGAAGAGAATAAAGTTTTGAGCAGTTTAAATCTTCTCTCTGATGGATGGCAGGAGAGAGGAGATAGAGGGGTTGACTGCAGGATTACAGAATGATGCCTCGTTTACAGACGCCTCTGACCTTCAGCTGCTTGGAAGATGTCACAAAAACGTTACGAAGAGCCGAAGCAGATGAAAACGATGAGAAATATAGAGCAGGCACAGGGAGGGTGTGAACTTTCCCCCACCTACACAAGCTCACTTATGTGGGTTCCCTCCTCCGCATGAGTCCTGAAGATAAACACTGCTGTTCGTTTAACATCTTTCACCTCTTCTCCTGACCTCAGTTCATCCCTCCTTCTTTCAATCTCATATCCACCTTTCTCTCAAACTTTCACTTCTCCACTTCTCTTTTTTTCACCTTTTGTTTTTCTTCCATATTATTTGGACTGTTTCAGGATAATTTTATCCTGTCTATCACTTGCTTTTAATCTTATGCTCTTCAAATCACCATGAAGTGGGTTTACATTTAAATGCTGCATTAATTTCCACCAAATTTTAACACAGTATCAATCAATTCACGTTCCCATCACTACTACTGTGTGAATATTAGGCTTTTCAGTCACATGTAAACAAGAAGGCTGTTGATTTTTATATATTTTGTTACTGGTAATAAATCCCAAAATGTAGTGAAGAGCTAAAAACCAAAAATAAATTGTCTCTTCACACTGTAATGTGTGAATCCAAACACAGATTTTTCTTCTTCATCTGTGCCATTGAGCTCCATTGATGTCTACTAAAAACACATCAGTGAGCCACACTGCTGCACCAGGTGACATGTTTACTTCTCATGGCTAATGTCTTCTGTCAAACTAGAGGTCCAAAGTCCAAGAACAACCATCACTTTTTACGGCCTCTGAAATGGATTTTTGTAAGCCAGAGTCAACTGTGAGTGCACGTGACCTCTGTTGGTTACATGGATGTGTAAAAAAACAAAACAACAACAACTGGAAACTGGATTAGACACGGTTCACTCCTTTGAAACACAAACTTTGAAACAAATTCTTCCAGATTCCCACACAAATGACTTGGGAATGAAATAATCCTACTACTTTTCTAAACTTTCAAAGTGATATTAGACTGAATGGACCAAATTCTGATAAATGGTTTGGACTCTCAGAAAAATTTATTTATTTGTTTTGTGTTGAAAAATTTTGTTCCAGTTCATGTCACATGATGAACATTAACGCAGTTTGGCCACTACAGCAAAACTGCTTCACGTCCCATTGCTGCTCGAGGGGTCCAACACTTAATACTCCCTAGTACTCATCATGTTCGGTCTGTTGCTGTTATTACCCGCTGTTCTTTTCTCTCTCCTCTGTCCACTCACCCCAGCCGGTCGAGGCAGATGACCGCCCACCCTGAGCCTGGTTCTGCTGGTGGTTTCTTCCGTTAAAGGGAGTTTTTCCTTTTTTCTCTTGTGATTTGATGCTATATAAATAAATTGAATTGAAATACAAGCTATGAAACAATTTTCTGTAATAAAGAGTCAGTTGGTCGACACTTTGCTGGTTTTAGTGACATGATTTGTGTACGTGAATCTGTTTCCATTGCAATTTGTTGCATTTTGCTCTTACTGATACAGGTACGAGTAAAAACTTTTTTTGTGGTGTGTTTCTTTTATTTTTTCCTCCTGAAAAAACAAATAAAACATAGGGGAAAAAGATGGAAACCCACATATAAGAGTAAAGTTACTCCAGAAAAGGACAAATGCGTGGTGGTAGTTTTCTCTCCTAAAAACTGAAGGTTTTCCTTTAAAGCTTGAGAAAGAAAAAACTGCCAGTAAGGGGATTTGTGTTTGTAAATCCCTGTATTGTGGGAGCAGCACTATACAAAGAAAACTGAGTTGACTTACTTGTTTCTTTCCTTCTGTCCAGATGTTTGGCCGAGCAGCAGCAGCCTCGGTGAAAGGAGGACCTGGGGCTAAGCGGTGGGGATCTCCAGCGTGGACTGGAATGCTGACCCTCTATCCATCTCCATCAGCGGAGATGCATTTGTTTGACTTGAGATGTGATTGTGTTTTCTCTTCCCCACACCTGCAGCTTCCTCTGAACCATGCCCTCCCTTCCCTCCACCTCCTCCTCCCTGGGACTCTCTGGACTCTCACTGATCAATTGCTTTAACTTGGAAAAACACTCATCCAGCTGCTACTGCTCTTCCCCATGTTTTATATTTTCTGCTGATGTTCCCTTAGGGCTGACATGCAGGGAGGAAGAGCTGCAGTTGTATCTGTGCAAACAAAATTTAGGAAAATATTTTAATCCAATGGAGTCGTGAAATGAAACAGGCATGCTCAGTCCACTGACAGCGGCTGTCACTTGTGCTGTGATTGACTGCTGTGAAAGCGGGCCTCTGTGGGAGTACCGTCGTTATCAGAGGCAGCTCATGTGGGATCTGCATAAAATAATAAACCTCCTCTGTGTTGTGATGGTGTTCTCTCCACCCAGAGCTGTGCAGGCATTGTGACTTTCAACAAACTGTGGTTTGCTGCAGATCAAACGCTGCTCTCGTTTTTGAATTTATCATACAGCAAACCCGCCCTCATTAGTCAAAGGCACTCAGCAAGTTGTAGCGTCTAATTCTGCGGGGCCGCCCAAACTTATCACCCTTCATTTCAACATGGTGGGCTGCCCTGATGCTGAAACCCTCTCAAGCTGTTCCAGACATCTGACAGCAGCCACATTTATTTATTGACTTCATTTCGCTTACAGGGCAGCATTTACAACTCCCTCGAGTGATACAGAGTTAATGTAGAACTGTTCCTTGCTCGTGAGTGTTTTTTCACTCCTCCTCCTCCTCCTCTACCGCCGCCTCCTCTGCCTCTTTTTAAACTGTTCTTAAGTGTTTAAACACTCGGGTAATGACGTGCTGTTGTGGAAGTGAAAAGCCATGTGGAATAAAAAAAAAAGAAAAACATCCATGTGGGCTTTTCCCCCCAGAAGAGAGAGTGAAGCACCGAGAACGGGATGAGAGTGAGGAAGGCCCTGTTAATCAAAATGAATGAGCACCACTTTGGGCCCTTGTGTCGACGAAGCCACAGAGGAGCTCTCAGACCTCTTTGCTCTGGGATCATGGAGCTATGGGTGTAAAGAGAGATCCAGACATCGTCCTGCAGCTTCCCTGGCTGCAGATATTCAATTGGTTAATTCCCGCTTTCTCTCTCCAGCATCATTAAGACAGCAGGTCAGAATAAACCATTACTCAATCTGTATTTAATGGAGCCTTTATTTGAGTTGTTTCCAACCTTTTCTTCTCTGATGAAGAACCACAGCTCTGTCAAATGAACTCAGTACCTCAGTCATGTACCAAAACATTGAAAAAGTGGAGGTTATTTAACTCTAATCATATAAATCTAATCATATAAAAGTGGATATAATCTGACATAAACTGTTAATTTGTTTGGTCAAAATTAGCGTTGCAGTATTTTTGCAGTAGCAGAAACTGGATATTTCAACCACTTATCCACTATTTTTACCCATTTCAACTATGTTTTTAGCTTTGTTATTATTTTATTTCTAGTATTTGCACATGTATCCATCATTATTTGACTGTTTATTTGATTAACTTTAGCAAACTCTGTTTAAATTCTCCTCACTCCTCACTCACTGACTAGTTTTCATATATCCTACATAAAATTGTGTATGTTCAAGTTCTATGCTCTACAGTCATTCCACACATGATGGTAATTAACCCAGAGTGACTTTAAAAGTAAATATACACATTGGACCGAGGTATCAGCAACGGCCACCCAACTCTGAAATCCAAAGCACTGTTGCGTGTGATTGGTTTGAACAGAGTTACAAATCTCAGCGTGCTATGATAAACATTATTTCAACATGCGGAGACGCATGTGCTGATGCATTCATCAAGCATTCATTCAACAACTCGACGAAAAAAATGGTGACGACGACGTTCAAAATCAAACAGGATTTGTTTCTAAAATAAAAACCTAGCTTCAGTCTCAGTTTCTTCACAAGGTTTTCAACGTGTTACTTAATAGTATACACTCAGTTGTCAGTTTATTTGGTACCTACAGCTAAAACTACCTCAGTCTAGTCCAACAGTCCTGCAGAAAATCCTCAACTGTATGATCATTGTTCTGTGATACAGAAACGTGTTTCTTACTCGACCCTGTTTATATCACATTGTATAACACAGTACAGTTATACTATGTCCTCCAAAATGATCATACAGTTGAATACACATCTCTGAAACAGCTAAATTCTATCCCCTCCATGAAAGACTGTTCATACACTAACTAGGTGTACCTAATAAACTGGCAACAGTGTATTCTGACATTTTGAAAAATTACTGGTTTGAGTTAAATGAGAACGTTGATACTACTGTCGTGACTGTGTGGTAGATATGAAGCAGGCAACCAGCTCACACAAACGCTGTCCGAAGGTAACAAAGCTTCTCAGAGCAGATTAAACCAGGTTCGATCTCAGAGTCCTGACTCTCGGGGACGGGAGGATGCAGTATGCTCAATGTGCAACTGAAGCAGCAGCACCCTTGCTAATATCAGCTCTGCTCTGCTTTAGTGTTTACAATGTGAATATTTGCTGCAAAATATATATATAAATATATGTCTCACAAAACTTTTTAAGCACACACTATTTTGGAGCAGTACTTGGGCTTTGGCTGATGCAGTTTCACAAGTCTGCAAGACGTACAGAGAAACACGTCAAATCTGCCTACCAGCAGCATCATCTGTAGTTCATCGGTTACTCATCAGTTATATCTCGATTATTAACACTTAAACATTTAAAAATGGGTCATGGCGCAGTGTTTCACTTTGTCTACATTCACCCAAGTTTGAGATGAATCAGTTGAGGCTGCAAAATATTAAGATTGGATTAATATTAATATTGCATCATGGTTTCATAGTTCATAGTTTTTAGTTACATGTCTGACTAACTGACGCGGAGCCCTGAACACTGGACACTCAACAGAACTGCAGCACAGGCCTGTTAATTTCCCATCTGTCGGAACCAACGGATATTTCCATCACATACCAACAGAGGAAAAACAAAGATATGAGAACAATCTGCAAGTTTTGGGCACTTCCTAACCCTAAGTCCCTGCCAGAGCTCCTCTTTGGCTATGTCTAGAAGTACAGGTGTGATACTTACACTCATCATTGTTGTGTGATGGGACGTGTTGCACCAGCTAAGCAGAGCCGAACCGTGCTGAAACACATTACCCTCATGCCGAGACCAGACAAACACTGACAGTCTAATTAACAGTTGCATGCAGATATACCAACTAAAACAGTTAAAACACTGAGTCTTCTGGATTTTAAGTCTTATCTAATCTACTACTAGCAACATTAGCATTGTAGCTAAGGTGGCGCCTTTTGGTACAACGCCCCCAGGAGTTTTGGAGGCTGTGCCGACCCGCGTGGAACACGCAGCACCACACCTTAACTTTTCTGCGACAATGTGAACATGTGAACAATGTGAAGTAAGTAAGCGATGGACAGTGGACGACAGCCGTCACCGACCCTCCATCTGAAAACTACAAATTCAAAGTCATATCATCTGGATAACAATGAAACTTTGTCCCTTGAGCATTAAACTATTTCGTTAAAAAGAAAATAAAGGCACGACCTGCTTTTTCTGACAAAACCTAAAAACTAAATAAAAGTTATCTTGGAATACGAGACCTGTGATGAAATATTTTACACGCGGTCATGAAGTAAATACATCTTAATTGTACATCTTATTTCCCAGCGTATTAATGAGAAGCTTCTTAAATCCAGTAATGTTTTGTCTCTGTCATCTGACAGTGAAACGAGTTCATGAACTAAACTCATGTACAACCCAGTGAGATGACACAAAAACCGCTGAGACAAACTGTGAAAATGCAGCAGCATGAAAACATTTCTGAAAAGTTGAGGTAAACGTTACAGTGGCGTCTTTTGATGGAGACAGCTGGAGCTTCAAAGTAGTCAGAAGATATCAGGAGCAAACGTGAAAATTGCTGAGGAGACAGTTTATCTAGAAAAAGTACAAACTAAACACAGAGAAGTTTTAAGTTGCAGTATTTTGGTCAAGATAGTCTGATTAGAACATTTTGTGTTTTCATAGGCTAAACAGAGATGATCTTAACTTGGGATGGAAACAGAGACATTAACGCCATCATTTCATTAAAAGAACCATAATTATTGGTGGGCTTACATTACCCAACAGTTATTACTGCATTGCAGTCTTCTGCCTTTTGAGGCTTATCATGTTTTGCTGTTTTTCCTTTTCCACTGATTGAATTTAGTCTCTCTCTCTCTCTCTCTGCTATTGCTCCTACCAAGTTTCACAGAACGCCTTCAACTCAGCAGCTTTTTCAAATTTGGGGCTTGCGACACTCAGCCAAAAGCCGCAAATTACCCCCCTCTAGCAGCAGCGAATTAGGAACAATTTTGTGTTAGCTATAAAAAAGAGAGAGAGAGAGAGGGGAAAATATAGCTTACACCAGGGACCACCAACAGAGGCAACATGGGATGACAGTTTGGGTGGCAGGGCGGTGCTAGAAAGCAGCCTCAGTGCTCTTCAGAGCAATCAATCCTATCATATCACATCTACATAGAACGGCACAACAACTATTACCAAACACAAAGGCCTGAATTAGTGGATTTATGTTGCTGTTACAGGATGTTTGCAGGCCTGTGAGTTGGCTTAACAGTTCCCTGAGCACACATAGACCTGCAGCGAGGATAAAAACAGCAGGCCTGTCCTCTGACACCAGCAGCCTTACAGCACCCAGCCGTATTCAGTCTGGTGACACTGAAGGGGAAAGAGAACGATTTCGTATGAGGTGACAATTCACCGCCTGGATTTTTCATTCTCTCTGTCGAGGAGGGTGGGATTTTTGATTTCTCCCCCACTATGCGGTTGGTCCTTAACTCTGCACATTAATGTAAAAAGCGGCTTTTTTCTTGTTTCTTACAAAGCGTGAGGTTTGGCGTGCCCACTTAATCTGCCAAACTATGTTTTTCCCATTCTGGCAACCTTCTCTACTCCCTTTTAAAATCCATTTCCAAGTTGTAATATGCCACTGCAGACGTTATTGAGGGGAGAAAACCAAATGTAATGAGGGAGAGAGGTGGAGAGAGAACGTGCAGACAGAGAGGGAGAGAGACATAGAGAGTGAATGGAGGGAGATGGAGAGCGAGAGGCAGTGAAGGAGGTTTCCAAATATTAACTGGCTGGTTTTTAAACCTGGTGTGGATGGCAGACCACTTTATCTTCCTCAGAGATCAGTCGGAGCAGCGGGCTGCAGCCGGTTCTGGGTTACTGACTCTCATTAGGCCAGACACGGTTATAACCTGACCCCTCTCTGACACATCTTGGCCCAGATGTTAATTGTGCTTCCTGCTCCCCTCTTGATTAAATGACACAGAGTTTTAAGTCTTTGTTTGTACGGCTAATGGCTCTCATTTAGAGCAATAAGTGGTTTAGGGGCTGCCGTGGGTGACATCACACCACCGCTGGCTTTCATCTCAGGCCTGCAGAGGGTTAGTCCCCGTTTGTATTCCCTCACATATACACTTATAAGCTGCAGATAATCTAAAAATAAAATACATGGCGAGGTTTTCAACATCCATAAAGCCATTGGACAACACTTATCCCAATTCTCTTTGATTCATCTAACGATCAGGATAAAAAAATAATCATAAATCATCAACACAGAGGGCTGCTCTGAATTACTCTGTGTACCCTGTCTGTATGTAGGTGGACAAGGCAACAACACTTTTTATCACTCACATTTGTCTTAATAATTATATTCGTAATTATTATTATTAATAATAATAATGTATAATTTAATACAGCCAATATCATCAGCATCATGTACTTTGTTCCTTTAAAAAACATGCTGAAACCCACATAAGTACCTTTAATTATACCAAGTGCTTCCAACTGCGCCTGCTACTGGAGCTGCCCTCGTTTCCCCCTAAAATTACTTCAAACATTTTACTGTCCGAAAATCCGATTTTTTAAAACAAATTTTCTGAGCACTGGACTGGATCCGTTTATTCAGATCATTAGGGGAGTCTGAAGAATCTGTGAAAACCTTCAGAGTTGGGACGAGTCTTGTCAAACTACTTTCTGGAAAGAATTTGATGAAAGAATTTATTTATACATAACTGGTGACCCGACCCTCTTTGTGTACTCGCCCTGTTGTGAGACACCAGACTGCCATGAAGCCAACGTGTTGCTGGAGTTGCTAATGTCACATCTGAACAAGTTACTAGATTATTAGCAGCATTTTTCATATTTTTCATCACCACACACGATCGAATGTGTTGTTAACCTGTACGCAACAAAGTTTGCCACATTTCTGCTGCACATCAATCATAAACCTAAATAGCTTTGTACTGATAGATGCCCCGTTTCAGTTTGAGCCTCTGCCTGAGAATCTCTCTGCAATTTTCAGCATCTTTTTCAGTAAAACATTAACCTTTCTCTTGGTGGTTGGAAGCCTTCTGCACGAGAATATGCAGGCACGTGGTGGTTCAGAAAAACCCAGAGAGGGGATGCCAAGCTCCATTGGCAGTTTGAGGGCACAAGGTCTCCAGCTGTAGAGCTCTTCAGGTGTTAGTCTTAATAAATTACAGTAAATTTAGAAGCCACAAAACTCACCATCACTCACTGTTCAGTGAGTTACAGGAGCCTTCAACAGCACTTCTCCACATTTAGATAAGTTTAGCAGGAATTCCTTTTAACGACACAAATCTTTTTGTTGTGTTGCCACCGGAGTACATCACAAGTAATGCTAACATAGCCTCGTTAGCTCTGAACCATCTCGCCTGCAACAAACAACACTTAAACGTGTGCAGTGGAAACGTGTAGTAAGTTTTCAGCAGCAAAACCTAAATGGGTGACTGCAGACTTCAGTTAACATTGCGATTAGACAAGACCTGCATGATGACCAAAGAGTGAGTAGTGGAGGAGCTGGGACCACTGGGACAAGCTGCAACAGTTACACTCACTGGGGCCTGTTGGGCTTCACTGAGCGTTACCTCAGGGTATCAGCACTTTATTTTGAATTTCGCTGCATTAACATACACTTCCAATCAGAAGTCTGGACACACCTTCTCCTTCAGTGGGTTTTCTTTTCTACATTGAACAGACTCACTCATCGGTACCATGTTTCCACTCCTTTTTAAAAAATGTCCCTGTACAGTAAATTCAGTAGATAAAACATCTGCGATTAATTTGTGATTAACTATGAACAGTCATATGATTTACAGCCCAAGTTTAGGGCACATTTCTGGTAAAAAAAACAAAAAAAAACGTAGTGTAGCTTAAAAGGTAAATGTAGAAATGTGTTAACTTAAAGTTAAATAAGTCCCTTAATGTATAAGGCACTACATGTACTGTCCACTACACCATGCTGTCAAATAATAATAATTCAATTGAACTTATTTGTTTCTCAGTTTCAGGCAACTTAACCTGAGTTCACTTAACTCACGTTTCTAAGGCAGAAGGGGCTCAAGTTTTTCACAAAACCTCGAATGCAACTGCAGATTTTCTTAAGCCGCCTGACGGACAGAAACGAGCAGAATATCTGAGAGGTTTAACGTAGTGATTTGGAAACGTTCACGTTTAGCAGGAAGTATTTAAAGACACAGCTTTGCTTGATTTTTCTTGCAGCGTCGTCACATCATTTACAGTCAGTTGTTTGTTTGTTCTTTCCTCCGTTTCCATCCTGGTTTTATTGTCCCCTCGACCCCCAGCTGCAGATCTCTCCTCTCCCGCTCCGGCCGGACGCGTGGCTGAGGTGTGAGATCATTCTCCTTCTGGGTGGCTTTCCTGCTATATGTCACTGTCATCTGTTGGCACTGAAGCTTGAGGGGGGGTCCCTTTTCCAAAAACACAACGCACTCCGCTTCACTACCCTGAGCGTAATAAATTCTTGGGCACGAGGCTGGAGAGGGGTGCACTGACGGAGCGGTGTGTTTTACTGGGCTTGGCAGGGTAACACATGGGCCGGCGAGAGAGGGAAAGTGGGGTGAAGCTGAGGAGGGGGTGCAGCAAAAGAAGGGTGGAAGATTTATAATTGAAAAACTCCCCGAAGCAGGGCAGCGGGGACTGGCCCTGCCAGGAAAAGCAACCGCCAAGGAGCGAGTGAGGCCGGTGGAAGTCAGCCATTAGAGCGAGAGGAGAGAAAAGCTCGGCTGTGATCTGCCTCAGCAGAAAGGTGCGAGATTTACTAATGATAACTGAAAAACCACAGCACCTTTAATAAAAGCCTTTATATCCACCGAGCTGATTCTACGGCAGCACACGAATCAGTCTCTGGCTTCCAGCTGGGTCACAGTGAAACCCAGTATCACACAGCACGAAACACAACAAGAACACAACAGTTCCCAGTCACACTTTACTATAATAACAAGAATATCCAAGATGAATTTCTTTCCTCAACTCTTTTGGTGTATTTATATAAATTCAGTTATATACAGTATATTTTAAGCAAGTATTTAATATCAGTTTCTTCAGCACAAAATGGGTTATTTGAATATGTTGGCTGCAGAGATGTCACATTACATTATACAAAGCTACACAAAGAAAAATGTGAAGCTGAACCAAACGTGAAGTAAAAGTGCCTTATTCTTGTCAGGGCAGAAAATAATAAAACACCAGATTATAACAGCAGTCTCATCTTCACAGTTGTGAATGTGAAGCAGTGTGTTTACAGTGTCCACAGAGAAAATGATAGGTTTCACAATGTGTAATATTGGAAAATTAGCTCCACACTCAGACAATGGGTGTCCCGTTTTTCTCAATTTGAGCCCCTGAGAAACTCTGAACACCCCTGATTGTTGGAAACTGTGAAATCACTGAGTTAAAATTGAGCCAGTGCTGGTTCAACGTGGCACCAACACAATAACGGGTTACACTTACCCAGTACCCATTGGTAGGAAATCACCCAAGACAATAGGACGTTTGACAGTAACCCAGTGGTTATATATGAATAGCACCAACAAGCCACTGGCACTGGGTAAAATTAACTTGGTATTGCAAACATGCTAAAAACACTGGGATAAAAATGTAGCAGGACACGGGACACAGAGTTGTTTTGATCCAGTAACGCAACACTAAAACTAGATCAACCCATTGTTTTGTGTTTTCTACCCACGGAAAGTGAAATATATTGTTAGAAAAATTGTGTCTCATTCTTTTTCTATGGCTGTTTCAAACCATCTTTTCTTAGCACTGAAATAAAGGTCATGTTGTGTTTGACATCATAACAAATTATAATCCAATTTTAAACCACTGCAGAAAAAAAGTAGAATCCACACAGTAACACAGACACTGGATCAGCCCACTGAGTTGGGTCAATACCTGGTGTAACTTGGTCAATTTAACCAAATGTCTCATTGCTGTTCAATTCTGACTCAGTGATTTAAGAGTATGTTCACAAAAAACTTAGTTAAAACACAACTCAGCAGCACTGAGGTGATAAATAAGAGTCATGAGTGCTGGGTCCAGTTAACCCAGTGTTGATAGCATCACCCTGGTTTCCTCAACAAAGAGCCAATGGGATTTTTCCAAAACAAAGACTTATGATACTTAGACATTTTGTTCAGCAACATCATCTTCACAAATGAACATGAACACGTTTATGATTCTTCTATAAAAGCTAATGTGAGGCTACAACCAAACTACACGGTTGCAGGACTTCACCATTAACCTTCAGACATGTAATTTGAAAAATCGGTTTTTCCTGATGAATTTTATGTATTGAATAAAACATGAAAAACTCTCGACCTGGTGTAAACCAAAGATATCTAACAAAAAACCCAATGACTTTGGGACAGGGAATCAGAAGTGCTAACAGGCTAACTCGTTTCCGGGTTTTCCTTGTGGATTTCAGTGTCACAAAAGCCGCAAAAAAACACTAACAATGGGTCAAAACAAACCGCAGATGCTGGGTGAAGTTACCTCAGTGCTGCGTCTGCGCTGCACTGGGTCAGTGATTTGTAGCCCACCTCAAAAGTCACATTAAAAAACACCAGGCTGTAAGACAAGGAAAATATTTGAGGGGAAATTATTCCAAATTATGCATTTCAGACTCTCTGGAACAACACGTTGTTTTTCCTGTTCTGGCTGAACCTGCAGGGGTTATCCCAGAATGCACTGCTCTCTCTACTCCAGGAGCAGGAGGAGTGGAGGGCAGCGAGGCGGGGTGCTCCAGCAGTGGGTTTATCTTGCCTGTTTGGCTTGGCGTTTGTAAGTGGAGAATGAAAGCGGGGTGCCGCAGCACCGTTTGGCACAAACCGAGTCCTGAACCCGAACTCGACTCGGCTTTCCCAGAGCAGAGCTCCACATCAGAGCTGGGAGACGTGAGTTATGTTAAGTCATAAGTGAGCAGACACAGTGCAGTGGTGTAACAGGGCTTGCTCCACTGACAGGTCGTCACATAAACGTACATTCATCATGTGATAAATCATCTTAATACGACACAGTGGAGTTCTCTGGTGACACGTCCAACTGGAAGCACAAGGCCTTTGTTTCAAATTCTGATTATTACATTAAACGTGAGACGTCTCGCAAGTTAAAGGTGAAATACTAAAGAAAACTGTGATGAAAAACAGGAAAACCTTGCTGCTTATCATTAAAAAAGAAGCTTTTAGTCCTAATACAAGTAGAGAATTAATAAACCATGAGGCACAAAGGAAAAAACTTAACAGTGGCAACTTGTACCTGCTTCAGGATGGAAAACTGATGCACACACACACACACACGCACACACGTAATCCCAGGGTGTCTGACTTGCTTATTTTATCAGGTGCACCAGCTTCCCCACCACCACCTCCCACAAAAACCCTGACTCCCCCCCCTCCCTGGCTGCCAGGCAGCAGAACAAGCTGATCATCATGAGAAACGTCTCTTCAGTGTTTAGCTCATGTTTGAGTTTCTCTGAGCTCAGCTCCAAGACGTGCGACTGCTCCCAGTCTAATAATCAACCTACAGAGCTGTGACATTTCCAGCACACAGACAACGAGAACAGATGAGAACGATGAACCAGGACACATTTGGTTTTGAGCGGTTTTTCAACACAGTCAAAGACACTTTCAGACTTTTCAACGAGAAGTAAAACATTGATGCTTTTATTGTTTTTTAACAAGTTAAATTGAGATTTTCTGTGGAAAAACCACATGAGACAGTTTATTCTGGAAGGAAAAGTCATTTTAAACAGATTAAGGATTTGTGACATTGCTGCTCCGTAATCACACCTGATGTTCAACCACGTAAAAGTCAAACATCCTCTGCAGGCGTGTGCAGAAAATACACAATGACTTTAAATTGTTTGCTGCAGCTGCAGCAACAAGCAAAAGCATCAAACCTCAAATTAACAAATACATGTTCAGCTGCATCTTTGGCTTTTTAGTCAGATAAGTTGTCGTAGCAGCAGTGCAGTGGTGCATGATATGAATCTCATGATGGATCAGTTCAACCACAGCTCACACTGCACTGTTTAAGATTAGCAGTGCAAATATTAGACCAAGAAAAGAGAGAAAACCTCAAAACAGATTGAATTAAATCTCAGCATCAGAAACTAAAAATCTCTGAATGAAAAGAAAAAAAAAGAGTCAATGGGAAAACGTGTTTCTTCTTTCAGGAGCATCAGGTTATGATCTTTTTATTTGGTTCAGTCCCAGAGTCGAATCCATCAGCTCCATCCAAGATCTGCAGCATCTAAACCAGACTCTGAGTTAAATAAATGCTTCCATTCCTCTGAATCCTGGAATTATTTTACCACTGACTCTGTAACGCAGCGACGAACAGAACAAATACATCAGATAATGTGAATTAGGGCCACGGAGGAGTTTGTGGAAGCTTCTAGTTTAATGATCACACTCCCTGGATATGTACTGATCTATTGTGAGTGTTTCCGCTTAAGCACAAAACTGCATTTGATTGTTTTTAGTTGAAGTTTCAGATTCATGCCGAGTTTGCTTCAAGACAAAACATCAGTTTTCACATTTACACAGCAGCTTGTTAACAGACGAAGAAGGAAAAGTCTGAGTTTCTGAGCATCAACAGTTTCTCATGAATCTGAAACTGATGTGTTGGATTGTTTCTCTTTAAAAACAGAAAAGAGTGAATTTATTGCAGCAGCTCAAATAAACAAAGACAAAACTTTTTAAATTATTTAGATTAAGATTTAAATGATCATGTTTCATCTGTAAAATTAATAACTAATAGATCAAATAGGATTTTTAAAACATGAAGCCTCATAAGAGGAGAAAAACGTAATTAAATACAAAAATGACCAATGTAGATGATCTGATGATGATGATGATGATAATAATAATAATAATAATGTTACTGAAATTATTTGACATTAAAAAAAAAAAAATTCTCGTGTGTGTAAAACCAGGACGTTAGAATCTAAAAATCATTTTTCTTTTATTGTAAGAAGATGCATTAATATAATACTGGAGAAACCATCAGGACTTAATTATCCAACATGTTTCCATCACTTTAAAACAGCATTAAATATACAATTTTACAGCTGTTTTTTTTATTGTAAATTTGTTGTTTAAATGTAAGTGATTAAAAAACTCCCACAGTCTGTTTTAATGTCGCGTCTCTTCTGATTTTCATCATATTTCTTTGGATAAGAGCTGAGACGCAGCTTCTTCCTGACATTTAACCTAAAGTCACTTTATGTTTCTGACATTGTCACGAATTATTGTTTCATGATAAACCAGCGCAGAAATGATCCAGTAAATCAAGTTTCATTTTCCCATCGTCCTTCTGCACAAAATACAACTAAACTCCAGGTTTAAATACTCGATTTTATTTCTTTCCAGAAAAAAGTAGCTACTGTAGGAAATTCGTCATTTAAATATTTCAACAAAAGCTGATCATTCAGGATCAAATTTGTAAAAAAGGCGCCTGTGAAATAGATTTTTGCCATAAAGGGATGAAGGAGGGAGAGTTTCTTTAGACCAGGTCCATCTGAAGTGTCTCTGTTACCTGAGAAAACACGAGTTCAGTCCGGCTTCATGTGATTATTCATTATTAGCGTTGATGTGTTTGACCAGGTCCACGGTGCCGCGCTGAGTCTGTAGTTTCTGATACTCCTGGTGTAAACTGAGGAAGTGCGGAGACGCAGCCGGGTGGAAGAGCGCAGGGGAGGCGTAGGCAGCGCTGGAGGTCAGCGGCGGGGAGTAAGCGGTGCACTGGGCCGGGGAGAAGGCTTCGATGGCGGACTGCGACTGGAGGAAAGCCTTGGCTGTGAGGGCGCTGCGGGAGAAGAAGTTGGAGAGAGCCGGTAGGATGCTGCTGACAGGTGGGATGGTGGCGGGAGCGCACGGCGAGGGCGCGTGGTGACGGAGGTAGGGGTAAATCTCCAGACTGGGCAGCTGCAGGGCCGCCGTGCCGAGTCCGTAGGCGCCGTGCGGGAAGCCGTGAAACCCGCTAGGCTCCAGGTGCTGCTCCTTGAGCGGGTCGAAGCGAAAGTGCTGCCGCTTGAAGCGCTTCCTGCGCCGCAGAAAACTCCCGTTCTCAAACATGTCCGAGGAATTGGGATCCAGCGTCCAGTAGTTGCCCTTCCCGGGGTTCCCGGGCTCTCTGGGCATCTTTACAAAGCAGTCATTAAGCGAGAGATTGTGTCTGATCGAGTTCTGCCAGGCCGGGAACTTCTCCCGGTAATAAACGAAGCGGTGGCTGATAAAGTCACAAATCTCACTGAGGGTCAGACGCTTCTTCGGACTCTGCAGAATGGCCATCGTTATCAGCGCGATGTACGAGTACGGAGGCTTCACCGACGTGGGACCTTTGCTTTTATCAGGAGGAGGACAGGCCGGTGCGGGGCTGTAGGTGTCCCGGTCTTTACTCTGGCTGCTGGAAGTCTCCGTGCTGCGGTCCTGCTCGCTCCGCGACTCATCCAGTGAAAGTTCCTCCTCTCCGCCGTCTTTGAGTCCTTCCCCTACTACGTCGATAACAATATCCTCCATGATGTCCAAACCCAATGTCATAGTAGATGTCCGCAGGTAAAGCCAACACCGCCTGCCAACAGGTGGGAGAGTGACGGCGCTTCACTTTGAGCAATGAGCAGATCTTTACGCACGACTTGTCTCCATTCACAAAAAACAGAAACTCCGAGCGCAGCCCTCCTCTTACTTCTCACAACACGGACTCTCCAAACCGCAAAACATCGGTGCTGATTTTGGTGCCTTAAGCACAAAAGATCGGTCAGCGAGCGACTGTGCGTAAAGCGGAAAAGCGTGTGCGTCCTCGGAGATGTCCAGCATCATCTGTAATCTCTGTTGCGTTCCTGTGGGTCGGGTGGATGTGATGTCACGGCGAGGCACGAGGAAGAGGATCCTGACCAATGAAAACGGCGCAATGGGTACCAAGAAGGCCTGTACCAGCCTCCCAGCGCGCTCCCATCACCAGCACATCAGCGCCAAGTGGACACGGACATTAGACATGATCCAGAAAAAACAACAACAAAGGAGACGTTGAACATTTTTATTTAAAATGTCACTTTCACAGTAAAAGTCTTAATTCAGTTACTAAACAGAAATCAAATGAGGCGCAAAACGTTCGTATCGTCAGTCATTAGAAAATAAAGTCGCTCCTGATCTGTTATTATTAACATTTTCAAAAATGATTCATTTTTTATTTTCTCTGAAATCAGGTTGATCTTAAAGTAAAACACGGAGAATGATTGTGTAAAAATCTGAAGAACAAAAATTGCTGAAAGTTTTTTTTATTCAGCCCAAAAATACGAAGGAAAAAACTCAAATCAACAGAGAAAAGTCTGAGACGTAAACGCGCAGTGATAAAAAGACACATGATAAATACACATTTTAATTTCTCTTTTCTTCAGGTTAAACACTGAAGAGGGAAAATCCCCAAACTCTTCTCTACGTGAGGCAGAGACTTAAGTCTTAATCCCCCTCGAAGGCTCCTGCAGCCGCTCTTTACGCGCACACTTGACGCACAATTACAGTTTTCAGACGCGCAACAGAGGATAAAAGTGGAATGACTGATCTCAGACCGCTGTGAAAATAGTCATTTGTTGCCTGCGCTGCATTCGGAGCTTCTCTGAATAAACGGATGAGAATTAGACCGTTTTCTAATTTTACAAAAGTTGCACTTGCGTTTCTGCGAGAGGCCTGTTGATACTTTCACCGTGTGTGAAACGGAGAAGAAATAATATTTGATCTGAGGCACAAACTCTGTGTTCTCCGTGTGAGCTCGACCCCGTCATAACTCCGTCTGATTATCTGCTTTAATGACGGGCAGCTGAGAGCGGGACGCTGAGATTCTGGATGAAAGTCAGAGATTTTCACTTGCGCAGACATGAAAGCGACGCGAGGAGGGTGCGCTCGGTGCTGTCGGGGGCCTCTGGTTGTTTGTGTTTAATGATGGAGCCCTTTGTTGGGGATTCCCACATTTCCTGCCTCTAATCGTATTGATACCCCGGGGCAGAGCGGGACTGGGTCCGGACTGGGTGGGCTATACGGGACCAGCAAAGCTGCAGATGATTTCCCAAATTCATCACGCATGTCTTGAGATTGGAAACAGGCCCGTGCGCGATGTGTGGTTTCAATAAGGCGAAAAGCGTCAGATTACTGCAAAGGCTGAAGGTTCGGCACCGAGGCTGGATCATCTGACACCAAGGCCACGTGTTGGACTCATTTCTGGGGACAAACGGCTGCGGCGCCGCTGATGGATAAGACACTTTAAGAGCTGTAAGAAGGAGACAATGCAGCAAACCCTCCTGCGCGCACGCAGCTGGGAGCGAGCGTTTCCTGATGTTCATTTACAGATATGACCTCCAGTTTTCATTTCTGGTAATTTTACAGGAACCCCCCGTCGTAAAAGCTACGCAACATTAAACGTGGGGCTCAGACTCAGGTGGTTCTGCTCGTTTCTTTTTTATAAAACAGGAGAAATATGGAATCGATCAGAGCAACAAGGCCTTTTTTCACCCTGATGACAACAAATGTGCGCTGGAACAAAAACGCCCAGTGAGGACGTGTTGTTAGTTTTGTATCACAGATGAAGAAGTGGGCGAGCGAGCAGCCGCCGCGGCCTCGGTGTAATAACATCATTTGGCAGGAACTGAACAGGCCTGGAGCATCTCACTGGATCACTGCAGGATCCGTGAAGCCACATCCGCGCAGGTCAGACGCACGGATGGATGAAGCTTCTGCAGCTGCACTGTTTTCTTATCTCAGTGAAAACCTGAACGATCCAGGGAGTGATAACAACAAAACAATGGTTCAAAGAGCTGAGGTTGTTTTCACACAGCAACACACACACACACACACACACACACACACACGTCTCATCTTGGCAGAGCTGCGGTCAATAATATAATATAACGTATAATTTAAGGTATCGTGAAGCATAACTGCATGAAACAAAGTCAGACACACACACACACACAGAGTATGTGTAAGCTGGTCATTCACACAGACACACACTGATGCTCTGTACTCTGCAGGACTCTGCGCTGACTGGACTGGTTCGTGAGTCCGTTACACACTGTGAGATGCTGGCGACACCCTGCGGTGGAAAAGTGAACCGCTCCGCCTCTCAGCGTGGACGGACCTACAAGGAAAAGGGCCCCTGAGCACAGGCAGGTGAAAGGCCCCCCCACCCCTCCAGATTCAAATACTTTTAATAGTCATTGTGTGTTGTTGTTGTTTTTACAGTAACTGTCATTTGATGTTGTTTGTCTCTGTGTATTTGTGTTGTTTTTTTTTTGTCATTTTGTGTCTCTGTAGTCACCGTTTGTAGCGATACTGTTTACTTGTTTTTCTGTGTTTGTTATCGTTGTAGTTCTTTGGTTGTGTTTTTTGTTTGTTTTAGTCATTTTGTGTTTTGATCATTTTCTGACTCCGGCTTCCTCCCACCATCTAAACACATGCACGTTAGGTTAACTGGTGACTCTAAATTGTCCGTAGGTGTGAATGTGAGTGTTGTTTGTTGGTTGTTTGTCTCTATGCGTCGGCCCTGCGATGGACTGACGACCTGTGCAGGTTGTACCCCGCCTCTCGCCCGATGACAGCTGGGTTAGGCTCCAGCACCCCCGCGACCCTTACGAGGACAAGCGGTCAGGAAAATGGATGGATGGATCATTTTCTGTCTCTTTGTTGTCGTTTGATGTTTCTATGATCTTGGTTTGTCTCTTTGTATTTTTTGTTTTTGATCATTTTTTGACACATGATGTGTTTTTTTGTGTCATGTTTGTCTCTTTGTAGCAGTGTGTTTAACACGGTTTTAATGATCATTTTACATCTTCAGTTTTTTATGGTCATTTTTTTGTTATTTGTTCTTGTTTGTGGGTTTGTGTGTGTGGATTTTTTTGGTCTTGTTTTAGTCCCTATGTGTGTTTTTTTTTTTATATTTTTTGTGTCTTTGTAGTTGATTTATGTTTCCTGTTGTTGTGCAGTTTTAATCACTTTGTCTCTGTAGTCATTCTGTGTTTTGTGGTTGGTTGTGGGTTTGTGTGGGTTTTTGTGTCATTTTATTCATTTTGTCTTTTTGTATTTGTTTCTATGCTCATTGTATTTTCTTGGTAGTGTTTTGTTTTTAATCATCTTTCTTTTGTTTCGTTTTTATGGTCATTGTTTGCAGTTATTTTGTGTTTGCCATGATCACTTTTGTATCTTTGTAGTCATCTTGTGTTTTTATGGTATGTTTTTTGTGGTTGTGTTTTATTTCTGTCTCTACAGCCATTTTGTGTTTTTAGTCATCAGTTTGTGTCTCTTTGAGTCTCTCTGTGGGGGTGAAGGGTGTGACCATGTCCATAATCCACCATTTTAACCAGACGACTGATTTGAGCCTTAAACGTTAGTTTCCAGTTGGTAATAACATGAAACAGACTCTGTAGATGAACATAGCTGTTCTGATGATCATGTGGTGACTGATTTGAGATCTATCAGCATTTCTTCACTTTAATGTTAATTAATGTGCACAAATCTTTCCTTTGACCCGGTTTGCTTCAACTTTATAGCTGCTGATGTTGGTGTTGCTCGTGTGTAAACTGAGAACATTAATATCTGAAAACTTTACTACAAATCAGTTTGTCAAGTTGAGACCTGACTGATTATTTCCTCACTGCTGCATCAGAGAATATTAAATATTAAATTGGATTCACCAGAATTATATGAAGCTCATACAGATCTTTTTCACCTTTTTTTTCAATGGAAACATTAATGTTCTACAAAGAGCTTCAGACTTGCATTAAAACACTGCTATGATTTAAACTGGGCTGTATTTGTTTAGTATTGTAAGTTTTGGTTTGGGTTTGTTTTCTTACTTCAGCCACTGGGAACAGAAAAGTCGCCTCACAAACATGAAAGTTTATTAAAGTAAATTTAGGGGTGAATTTAGGAGTTGGAATTTAACAGTAAGCATGAAGAAAAACGGCTTCATGAGTTTGATCTATTATTATTTTATCTATTATTCATTTTATCTACAAAAGTCTGACAAACTATAAAGTAAAGTTTTAAAATAAAACCAAAAGCTTGACACCAGGATTAACTTTACTCTTACAGTACACGTGTGAAATATCAGCAGATCTCCTGGTTTCTGTGAAATTACTTCAACTAAAAACTATGATTCATTTCATACAGAGAATGAAACAGCACATCAATGATGGGGCACAGGGAAACAAACATTCTGCAGCTTCTGCTCAGTCCCGAAGAAGTTTCTTAATTTATCCAACAGAGGGCGACGTTACATCAAAAATCATCCTCTGGTTTCTAGAAGAAACTTTCTGTCAGTGGTGGAAGAAGTATTTCAGTAAAAATATTATTACCACAAAATAGATATTCCGTAGAAATACAAGACCTCACCCCTCTTTAAGTACAGAAGTTTTGAATCTAGTATTTCTAACATAAAGTACTTGACATGCTGCTGGGTAGTTTGTGAATTTCACAGCTCACATCAATAAATTCTGATTATTAAACAGTTTTTGTATCTTTAATCTGAAACTGAAAAGTAACTATAGCTACTATTAAATAAATGCAGTGGAGTAAAAGTACAGTGTTGGCCACTGAAATAGAGTTGAAGTGTGAAGTAGCAGAAATACTCAAAGTAGAAGTATATCAAAATTGTACTCAACTACAAAACTTAATTAAATGTACTTGGTTAATTTATAACACAGGTATGATAGTACAGTACAACAGTAAGTCATTATATTATACTTAAAGTGCCAAAAGTACTCTACTTCAGGAAAGTGGTGGAAAAAGTACTCAAATTATTTACTTAAGTAAAAGTCCAAAAGTATTAGCTTAAGAAAATAGTTGAAGTACCAAAAGTAAGTACTCTTTATTCAGAATGTCTCATTTCACAAGAACAAATATGAAGTTATTAGAGTATAATTACTGAAAAGTATAAAGTATCATAAAGTGGAAGCACTGAAATACCTCAGAGTTCTCCTTAAGTATGGTATTTAAGTAAATGTACTTAGTTACTTTCCACCATCGCTGTTAATTACATTACAGTTTCCAAGACTTCTAAACTGGGCTGACACCAGTACATGTTGTAGTGATTCCCACCAGTACTCTGCTGACCTTCTGCATAGAAAACTACTGCAATACTCTGAATACCTGTGGACGAAATGCAGTACAGCATCATTCTGTACTGAGCCTGACCACAGCGGTTTGTCTGCAGGGTCACGTCTGCGTGAGCTGAGCGCGTACTGTGTTTAAAATCCAGAGGTGGAAAGTAACTAAGTACATTTACTAAAGTACTGCACTTAAGAACAATTTTGAGTTCTTACTAACTGTTACTTCACCGTGCAGATGCAGATCATTAAATCAAAATGCTGATTGTGTTGTGAGTACCTTTTTTACTTGAGTACTCAGCTTGTGGGGTCAGGACAGCTATGAAACCACTGGGTGTGTTTCGAGGCTGTTTGAGCTGATTGAAGCAGATAAAAGTGACACAGTCTGAAAGTGACTGCAGCGATGCAGACGGTAAGAACTTCCTGTCTTCTCCGTCCTGCAGATGGGATGCTAATCTTTCACCTTCATCATCTTTTCAGACGGCTTGTTACAACTTGACGCAGACGCTCTTCACAGATAAACACCCAGAAAACATCTCAGCATCGGGGACGTGATGGTCGTGACGATTCTCCGCGTCCTGCTGAGCTACTACATTTAAAGCTTCTATCAGTTTACATACTTATGTAGAAGTACACATAATCACTTTAATTAGAAAATACATGTAAAAACACTGCAGTAACAGTGTCTGCAGCATCTTAAGGTTGTGGCTGAGAAATCTTTACTTTCTGTGCAGGACTGTAAGTAACAGATTACTTTTACTAAGCATTACTTAACTGATTATTTCTCAATGACTCATTTTATTGTTCAGTTTGTAAAAGAAAAAAATCAGGAAACAGTGAGTCCACAGTGACGCCAGTCTGCGTCAGACCTTCAAGCTGGGAAAAGATTTTTACCACTTCGCAAAGGAAATAACTCGTCCTGGTTTTGTTGAGATACCACAAATAAGGCAGTACAGGTACGGGCTTTCCCTGAAGACAGAATCCACCAATCATACAAGGCAACGATGGGAAACAGAAGATAACACAGACACATCTAAGGAGGAGGAGCGACTTTAAATCTGGGAAACTTACTCTCTGCTACAGAGAGATTTGTGCTGGAAAACCACAGTTTCTTCATTAACCACAAGCAGAAATGTAAAATATACGGGTTTCTGTGCCCCTGCTGGAGGGAATGTGGATCAGTCTCAGTCCGTGTCCATGTGTTCTAGCTGTGTCCTTCCATTCGGCCTTTTTGGAAACAAGTGAGTGGTTTTCTCTCAAAAACACTAGATCTGAAAATATCCCAAAGGTGATTAAAATCAGATAAAGATTAAAAAAACAATCAGTCTCCCATGGTCTCCTTTTCACCAACGTGATTCATTCTGTTTGTTCAACGGAGAAAATGAGTTTTGGCCACAGACATCAGAAGGAGACAAACACTGTAAGAAATAGGATGAATACAACCAAACAAACACCTTCTGTCTTTTGTATGTGAGCTGTACTGATGCTAAACCTCTGGACCCGCTTATTCTTTATTTTCTCTTTTTATATACCAACTTAAAAGTAAAAAGTAAAAAAGGAGACGCAGGAGGAAATGTTTGTTTCTTTATTCATTTTTTAATTTTCCAATACATTTTCTTTATAGACTCTACTGATGGTTTCAGCTTTAAGTCATATTTTACAAATTCCTTATATGATTTATGCGAAATGCTAAATGTTGTAACTGGACTGAATAAAGCTCCTTTTTTTGAGGATTAACTCACCGTGCAGACGTTCGTTACAAATCAAGATGTTCACTGTGCAGATCTGCTGCTGCTGCAACATGAAAGAGCCGCAGTCAATTTCTCTCTGACATCTGAACCAAGTGGTTCGGTCATATGCTTTGACCCCCACCCCCCCAGTGGTGTGAGCAGAGAGGGCCCACACAGCAACTGGTCCCTGGACACCCCAGGGTCACAACCCCCGGGTGCTCGGCTGTGGATTTAGAAGTGAGGCCTGGTGTTCTCCCAACACTGGCCCCTTCATAATCCATCAACAGCCCCGTGGCACAGAGACGCACACGTACGCCTGTGCACAATGACATTTGTACAAGTGTGAGTGGTTTTATTTTTTAAATCCTGTCCCCAACGTCTACATGAACAAACTGTGAAAAACTATTAAAATAAAGTAATAATACAGTCTACAGACATATGTATAATAAAAATGAGCCACTTTAATCATATTTATCCCTCTAAAATCAACCCCCCCATTTTTATAAATACTTCAGTCTTCACACACTGTAAGATAAATCAGGCAGACACGCACGCACACAAACACACACCTGTCCCGCTCAGGCCAACTGCCTGCGACACCTTCAGCTGTGATGGTGAACACATTCCAAGGGTGACTCCCAGCGGACAAGTTCACCGCTGACAGACACATTCCTCCACCGGCACGCCATCAGAGGACCCACCTGGTCTTTAGTCCCACTGTCCCAAACTCTGCTGCTGGCCCATGTCCGGAGTTTCCAGATTTGGGTGGTTTGTTAGAACTTTGACTCATTTTTGCATCATCGGGTTGAAACGTTTCTGGAGGAGGAACAGGTGCATGCAGGCGATCTGAAAGCAGCAGCGTCAGTAACTCTCTGCACATATACTTTAAATGTACACTTTCACTAACACACTAACGATGCACTAAACTTCAAACGTCCATAAACCTGCTCAGAAATAATAAAAAAACACTTTTTATAACTGCAGAACTTTCTTCAGGTGAAACATTTTAATATGTTTTAAAATATAAACATGTGTTTTTTAATATGTTACATAAACCGCTTTGGTATCAGTACTTCAGCTGAGCTTCTTTATGAACTTATTATTTAATGTAATAATGATGTAGAATTTGTTTTTAATTCAAATTCACTTTCTGTTAATAAACAGACAAACTTAAAATCCATTCCCAAACCACTAATTAAGTAATTAAAGTATTGTGAAAAGATTTGTAATTGTATTACTTATATGTGTATTATTTACGTTAAAGGTGAATAAAAATATACTTTGAGTCCATACAAATCACATCTTTAAGAAAACACAAAGTATAAATCCAACACTACTCCACATTGTCCCAGAAATATAGTTAAGTGCACTTAAGTGTATTTTAGTGTATTTTTATTTGCATTAATTAATTGTTCATCTTGTTACTGTACTAGGTACAAATGTACTGTTGTATGTTGATAATAGCACATTTTAAATACATTAATCATTGTAAGTCTACTAAGTGTACATTTAACAAACACCAACTGTTAATAGTCAGTTCTGTGTAGTTTAATTAATCTAATAACAAATTCATCTGTTTAATACACTAAACTGTGTATTCTGCTTCCTGCCTCTGTTCATTAAAATAAAAGCTTTTAATATAACAACTTCCACGTTAAACATTTTGAATCCACAAACAATGTACTTCTTTAACATATTATGTTTTTCTAAAGTACATTCTAAGTTTACTTTGACATTAGTATATTAGTTATTATCCTAAAAGTGGATTAAATATGTTTCAAAATAAAAGTCCATATAAATCACACTTTTAAGAGCCAGAGAAACTCAGAGGATTTATTTAGATACAGAACCGTTTATATTTAGTTTAGTTTATGTCTTTTTCCAAGTGTTGTGTGTTTATTTCTGTTGGAATGAGCCGGAATGTTTTCCCTGGAAATGTGTGGGCGGTGCAGGATGACAGATGGTTCCAGTTTTTCAGACTTTTCTCTGCTAACTCAATGCATGTGAACAGTACTGAAGCTTCAAGAGGAGACACGACACGATCTGTGGCAGACAACCGATCTGAATCAATAAAAACCTAATTGATCCAGATCAGTTGTCGAGCTTAATTTCATCTCGTAGAAAAGCTGCTGTAAGTAACTTCTGTTCTGACAGAGGAGAAACTTTCCTCACTGAGATTCAGCAGCTTCATGTGCAAGAAAAACAGAAGCAGCCTCCAGATCCAGACACATCCAGTGCCAGCAAACGTTAGCTAATGAAGCTAACTTTAGCTTCGTGAGTTGGTTGAAACCTGCTTCTACATCTATAACGTTTCCAGCCGACTCCTTTTAAAATTAGATTAATGTAAAGGATCTAATTTAACGTCTGCGGTTGTGACTCTCATGTATTAAATCCATTCGAGTTACAGTACTAACTCTGCAGGTACTGCGTAAAGCAGCATGTGGCGACTGGTTCTAACTCTGTTTTTCCCCCAAATTCTCAAGTTTCACTCTTCTAGCCAGCGTCAAACACATCAAGTTTGATCCTGACGATGTGCTGTGTTAGCAATTGATTCTCCAGAAAAATAAAGTGACAGGAAATGATGTTATTCAAACAAGGAAAGATTTTTTACCTTTTACATTTGTCTTTATAGTTATGATTTATAATTTTGAATGTAGCCAATAACGTCATCATCTTCATCATCAAAGACTAAAACAGTTGGAGAATCTACTGTCCCACTGTGTTCGGTAAAGCAAGACGACGTCATTTCCTGTCCCCATCTTTGTTTTTGTGGAGGACAAATTGTCTTTGGCTACTGCCCAGAAGTCCAACAGAGCAGGACTGAGCCACTACTGGAAACCTACACTCTGAAAAAAAGGGGGCGACCGTGGATCAGTTGGTAGGAGCCTACAAACCCTAGGGTTGGTGGTTCAACTCCCAGTTCCCATGGTTCCTGGCCACATGTCGAAGTGTCCCCGGACAAGACCCTGAACCCTTGACGCCTAAAATGCAGCTGTGCACAAGAATTTGAGAATTTTCAATAAAGTATCAGTTATTATTTTAATTAATAACACAGCAGAAGTATCCACAGCTACACAGAAATACTACACAGGTTGTTTTTTAACCAAATGCCTAAAGATTAATGCTCAGTTCTGCTGACACGACACACAGGAAACAGACGTTTCTTCAACTCTCCAACTTTATAATCTGACATTAAAGGGCAGCTTTGCAGTTTCTCAAGTTTGCATTAAAACAATAGTCAAGTGCAAATAAAAACACTGAAAGAGGTTTAACTGGCTGTGATCATACTGCCTGTTCATACAGGCTTTGTACAGATGCTTCTCTGTTTCCAAAATTCTGTCAAAGGGAGTGATGCGTACAAAAGCCACAGTTCTGTGCAAAAACTAACCCTAGTTTGAAAAGTTTCTCTCTTTGTGTTTCCCTGTTAAATTGCAACAGGAGAATATTAACAAAAAGAGGGACCTTTGTAATAAAAAGCTGCTACATTGGAAGATATCCACTTCATGTGACTAATTTAGAAGGTTGAAGCCTTAAACTGTCCTGGGATAAACCTTTTCCATCGCTTACAAAAGAAGCGTCTCCTACTGTAATAAGAGGAATGATTACAGCGAGAAAAACCTGTTTCATTGTTCATGTGAACACCTGTCAGACTTGAAAATGTGTGAACTTACCCTTTAAATGTCATTGTTTTTATCTGTTTTATGACTTTGTGGAGCCAGTGGAAAACTGTGCTCTGAGAATAGCACGTGAACTTTTACCACAGGTGGCCGGAGCGGCGTGTTCAAATCTCTTGATGAGTGTTTGTAGCGGTCACCGTGTGTCACGGTGCCGATGACCAGTGGTGGGAATCTGTGCTGACGGGCCCGCAGCAGCTTCCCCTCTGCTCCTTCCTGGGGATGAGTGTCCCATGATGGGAAATCCAGGTCACTTGCCCACTCAGCCCCCTACGCAGACCTGAACACGAGAACGTATCAACACAGCTCGAACAGCTGGAGTCATGAGAATTTCAGGACATATAAACATATAAAAACTGTTTTTCTTGATGTGTAATCAGCAGCAAAGTTGCTGCTTGTCTTAATAAAACCAGTGTGTGAATCCATCCGTCAGCCTGACACTGTAATCTCAGTAAGTAAGTGTAACAAAGGGCAGGCAGGTTCTGACAGGTCCTGCACACTGGCATAATGACTTAACATTGTTTACAGGAATATTTTCAACAGTTTTCAGCCGGAGAGAAAATGATGTATGACCTGCTATGACAGCTTATTGACTGTAGGCTTTAGAGACTGAAACTTTTTCATTTGTGTGTGTGGGAAAATGTTGAACTTGGCGTTGGAAATGACCAAAGATATGCCAGTTATGAAGAGTGCATATCCCAAAGGCTTACATGTCCAACCGCCCGATGAGCCAAGAAAAACAAATGAAAGGGACGAACTCTTATCTTTTGTGTCTTCCAAGCTGTGAAACCATCTGGCAGTCGAACTGGGTTTTTTAAAGAATAAAACCTTTATTGCTTTTGGCTTGACATGACAGTTTTACCAGGAAGTATTTGGGAATGAGCATGTGAAGTCAAATTCTCACCAAACAAAGCTTTATTCTTCCTGGAAAGCGTTGAAATTTAAACCTCTTTTACCTGAAGACGTTGAAACACAGAATAAAACAAAGAGTGAAAAACATTTGGAGTCTACTACACATTTAACCTCATATATTACTTTCCTATTCACAGCTAAGTGTCTTACCCAGGGACACTTTGACGAATGGACACAGAAGGAGCTGGAGATCAAACTGACGACTTTGCAGTTGGTGGACGACAATTCTACATCCTGATCCACAGGCAGCAGAATGGACACAGGGTCCTTAAAAATATCATCTCCCTTATGTCTTAGGATGATGCTGGTCTGACAATACAGAAACAGAAACGAGTCTGAGATGAGAATCACAAAAATGAAGACATCAAGTTATTTTACAGCTTGATGAGACTTCTTTTGTATGGATGGAGAGAACGGCCCAAAAAAAGGCAATAAATCGAGAACACAAGTTAAGTTAAGTAATCTGTGCACACGATTTAGGTTTTTTCTTGTTCCCCATGGCACCGCCCAGGTTCTGATACTTGTTGCTCTGGAGAGAAACAGGAGAACCGTTACTAAAGTCTCATTTTTGTTTCGTCTAGGAGACATAAATAAGTGGTGAGAAGAGGATTTTAGTGACATTTCAAGCTGACTATTCAAATGAGTCTAACTGCTGTTGTAATAAACTACTGCTCATGTTCAACACACATAAACTTGTTACCATAAAACTAGAGATGTCCCAGGCTGATCCAGTCATATTTTAAACAATATTTAATGTGGGCACAGTGGAGAGTGACTTTGAGTTCATTTCAGACAAATATCAGTGTATAAAACATTCAGCATGTTATAACCTATTTTATGACCATTTATTTTGTAAAACCATTTAATCAAAGGACGCTGCTGAGTGAAGCTTTTCATTTGGATTTGACACTGTTTGCCTGTTTTACATAGTCTCCAGGCTTACACGTGTCTCTTTGCCCTTTTAATCCCTTTAGAAGGGGGATTGAGTATCAGCACATCTACCTCCTTCACCAAAAACCACAGCACACGTGTTCACAGCACAATGAAGACATTGAGCAGAGCGGTCATCCCCCTGCACCCTGCTGCACATCAGTCTTTCCTGGTGGACTTCATGATGATTTCTTTGGAAGTTTCAGCCTGACACAAAAAAAGAAAACACTTAAGCTTACAGTTGGACCAAATGTTGACAGTAAAGATGTCAGACAGGACCTGAGCTGAAGTCAATCATCTCTGAGGAGACGATGATGCTCACAATGTGTGAAGAGGATTTTAACAGCTGGAAGTGGACAAAGTCACAAATCAACCCGAGCTGCTCTGTTCAAACAAAACCAACTTTATTTAATCTGAACTCAAGATCCACAACACATGAAGCCATGAACACACAACCGCAGCTTTTATCCTGCTGCCCCTTCTGTGCTTGGCAGCAAAGCCTCAATCACACGATACCAAAATCCCTCACACACTGCACCAGCTATTCAACATTGAATTCTTTCTTTTGTGCAACTCGAGCTTTGTGAAAAACCACAATGTCTTTTTTTCCATCTGTTTAAGGCCCAGACTTCATGAGAGGAGTCATGTGAAAGGGGAGAGAAACAAGTTCAACTAAACCGAATGTGTTTGAAGTCTGAGTGGCTGTAAATCACCTGTGTCGATGTGAAATAGTTTCTCTGACCACAGTTCATTGACATGAGTGATGTTTCACTCCCAAACATCCATTTCGAGGTTCCGTGATCTGTTTTCCTTCGGGACGTGTTAAAGTGGTACAAAATTCAACCAGTGAGGTTACAGGAATGTGTGTGTGTACATGTATTTCTGTTTTTGTGTTGACAGTATTCAGATTGATACCATCACTGTGTGATGTTGTCCTGTCCTCACTTCAAAGAGCTGTTTGAGAGTTAAGATTTGGTTTCAGGGTTGATCTTAGAATCAGATTTGTGCCTCAAATGTGCAAGTACGCAGTCGTAAATGACTAGAAGACCAAACCCACCCATACGTCCTCGAACAAGCTCAGTACACAAGGTGGTGATAAAGGTTTCCATCACCACAGCAGTAGCTGTATTAACATGGTTTCTGTGGAGGAATGTGTGGTGCTGCAGGCTAATTATTGCACAGAAGGTAGAAAAAATCATTTCATCATTTTCAATTACATTCATGTTTGAAGATAAGCAGTGTAAATATGTTGACGTACACAGACACGTTCAGCTAGAAGTTCGTTAGACTGGTGACTGGTAACTTTCTCTCGTTGCTTCATGCTTTAGCGCCCCTAGTGGCAACGCTTAGATTGCAGCTCTTGCTTATGTCACGTTAGGATTTTTTAGGTGACACATGCAAAAACATAACGCATGAAATCAACTTTGTGATGCTTAAAAAATCCACGTTCTTACATGAACCATCTAAGGTCTAAGGTCCAGCCCTAAGGTTTTTGGTTTTTTTAGCATTTATGTGTGATGACACGAACAACAGCTGGTCATCACTTGTCAATCATGTCTACTAAAAATGATGTCTCTATGCAACTAAAATGCCAATGTGAATGTGTTTTTGCAGGAAAAGTAATCAGTGTACACTGCATATGACCACAGACCTGAGTTCAGACTCCAGAGTCCACGTGTGGTTACATTTAGGTAAGAAAAGCACTTTGGTTAAGGTTAGAGAAAGATGGTGGCTTCATTTAAAAGTAAATAAATATGTTGTGCCTGAAGTCTCTGTTTTTCCTCTATGAAGTCAAACCACAATCTTTCTCTAACATCAACCAAGTGCTGCAAGTGTCTAAACTAAACAAAAAAACATTTGGGAACATTTTTTAAATCTATATATGCATGGTGTTCATTATATATCAGTGGTAGCTGGTAAAACAAATTTTTTTTTTTTGGGGGGGGGGGGGTGCACTTTTGCAAGTCAGATTTCAGATGCTGGAAAATGTATTAAATCATTAATACCTGTCTGAATCCAGACTCGTTCTGTTCCTGGCAGCTGACAGAGGAGGCAGGGAAACAAAACAAAGCTCCGGTCTCAGGACAGACAGTTAACCAGGACTTCTTCTCAGACCAGTTTCTGGAGAATGTAATTTCTCCCTCTGTCTTGTGTTAGTTGTTTGATTTTGATGTCCGGCTGCTCGGGTCCAGAATCTTTAAGCTGAAGCTTTTCCTGTGGGGTTCTTCTGTGGAACGGTTCAGTTTTTAGCAAAGGAATTTGTTTTCTCCATGACAAAAAAATGCTCCTCGGACTGACTGTAAACAAAACACAAGCGCCGCGGTGAATTTCCGGGTCTGGAGCTGAGACGTCAGTCTTGTGGGCAGGGTTTTGCGCCCCAAGGTTCTCCTATACTTTGTATTGGAGGAGGTTCCAGTGCGCATGCACCAGTTATAGCGTAGGTCTATGGTAAAGATTTTTGCGCCACAAAGGAACAGGAAATACGTCACACGACCGTTCAGTCACGGTAAATGAGTGAGAGAACATTTTTAAACTACACTTGAATGCAGATTATACACAGAACTCACGGTCTGTATAATGTATAGATCGTTTATTTAAATTTTTATGTTATTTAAAAATATTTTTATGTGATTCCTATCTTCTTCTTCTTCATGTGAGACAGGTGGGGCGGCGCCCCAGCGCCCTCTATTGACCAGCCGCCACTGTTATATATGTATTTATGTATGGTGTTAATAAAAACATTTGCTCTTACTTTCTCCACAAAAGCATATTAGCATTTGCAGTTTTTTTGTAGATAGGGTTGAACCTGTACGTGCTGCTTTTTCTGTGTGTTTCATTGAGTAGGTTTCCATCCAAATGTAGCAGATATTTAAAAAAAGAAAATCAGTTAAATAAAATGCACATTAATATACATTCAATCTACTTTGTTATGTGAATAGTAGGAATTTGGCAAGATAAACAGCTGGTGGAGCTAACAATCTGCAGTGGTGGAGTGAAGTATCGGAGTACTCTAGAACTTGCTTAGGTACAATTTGAGGTATTTGTACTTCATATTAATATTTTATGTTACTTTTCCTCTAGTTACCTTACATTATAAACTGCTGCTAACACGATTCATGTACATCGTCATTAATTCACTACGTCTGTCGCTTTTATTCATAGACAAACCTTTCCTCCTCAGCTGAGTGTAAAAAACCGACTTTTCTACTTTTGTTTTTTTTTGTGTGAAAATTTAAAATATGCCAAAAAGTTTGGATGGAAATCCACCCAATATATGAGCCTGTGCAGTATATAATGTACTTTATACGCTCTTTTGCTCCATATGTGAGTGTGGCGGCTGTGATTAGAGGGTGGCACTGCACTGTTCCCTTCGGGCCACTTCACCCTGTTATTTTCCCCTCATCATCCTGTGCTCTCAATGGGGAGGGTGGGTCCATGACCTCCCTCCCACGCACAACCACGGTAGAGGGAGGCACCCGTTTCACACAACCTCTCTCGAATGTCTGCAGAGTTCACAGGCCCCCTCAGGCCTCCCCAGCCCCCAGCAGAAGAGCCACAGTTCACATGAAAGGGAGCTTATCAAAACCCTGAGTCCTCCACTCTCTCCTCCTCACTGTGACATAGACAGTTAGCATGCTCTGTGCTCCGACTCATGGGAGTCGTCAAAATCAGATGAACCGGTGACACTGGAGGTCGAGGAACACTTTTAAAGATCTGGGCTCACTTCCCTTTAAACTTTCTTTAACTGCAGTAGATAAATTTAAGAGACAGAGAGGCCAAGTGGTGACACATGCAATATGTCTTCAGGGTTTTCTTTGGTATCCTCTTTTCCTCTTGTTCCCAGTCTTTTTAGATGCTGCTGTTTTTTTCTCTTCCTCTGGCTTTTTTCCCTTCGTTGTTTCCCACCCACAGCATTCAGAAACCCTGAAAGGAAGGCACCAGCGTAAAACAAACAGTTCAGGGCCTCGTTTAACCAGGGCTCCTTGTGAGGGCAGGAGTTGAACCAACATGCATGAAATTGCTGTGCACGCAGTGGACTCTGTTGAGATGGAAGTTTGAGGTTTGGCTTTAAAAAGAGTTAAAACAACACTGGCCAGCAGACAGACTGGGCTCAACAGCAACAAATTCCCCTTTTCCACCAAAGTGAACTTGGTGCTTTTGGGCTGGTTCAATGTGCAAACTTTCTAAGAACCAGTTTGAGTTTGCACAGGCGACAGAGGAACCGCAGATCCATGTTACTATGTCACTAGATACCGTGCGTACGTCTCTGCTTTCACAGAGACACAACAAGCACAACAACAAGCTCCACAGTCCTCCTGACTTTATGAGTCTACACTGGCATCTAAACACTGCAGCTTTAATGCATTTGTGCAGCTGTGATCACTATGCTCCACAATTATGTTAGAAACACTTTGATTTTTGTTAAAACTGAATGTTGGATGTTGATGTTAGCCTTTGTTAGCTTTAGCCTTTAGCCAACTACGTTTTATCAATCACCCTGCAGTTAAACTAATCTAATAAATGATACACTTATTAGGAATTATGCTTCTCCGACAATACAAAAAACATCTACACAGTCCTACGCATACAAGGGTGTTATGGTAACCATAGGCACATAGGCTTGTAAAAAAGCCAAATGTGATTGTTAATGGATCAACCAATAAATGTAATAGAGTAAAAAGTATAATATTGTCTGGTGAAATTCAGTGTGGTACATGTATAAAGTAACATAAAATGGAAATACTCAAGCAAAGTACTTCAAGTAAATATACTTACTTTCCACTCACACAACCAGAAGTCTTAAAGGCAGCATGCAGAACCTTTTGATTGGTGGGAAACTCAGAACTGGGAGTTTAAGAAAACAGTAGCTGAGCATTTGCTAGTTAATTATAACAATTTTAATGTGATATGTTTTAATTGTTATTGTTTTCATGATGGTTAAAGACATCAAGAGCAAATTTACAGCATCAGTCTGATAAATAATATTATAATACAAAGGTTTTTATTAGTATGATTGATCAAACATTGCCCAGTGCCTCGTCTGCTGCTCCCTGTTGTTGTTTTGATCTCTGTTACCTGTTGTTCTTTTCTCTCTCCTCTTTCCACTCACCCCAACCGGTCGAGGCAGATGAGCCTGGTTCTGCTGGAGGTTTCTTCTGTTAAAGGGAGTTTTTCCTCTCCTCTTATATATTCTGTGTAAGGTCTTAAACCTTAAACAATGTAAAGTGCCTTGAAATGACTTTTGTTGTGATCTGCTGCTATAGAAATAAACTGAATTAAACTGAAACGTTCACTATCAAGGATTTAAAATGTGCTCAGTGCAGCAGTGTTTCTCACCATGGGAGCCAAGCATCAGATGGGTGGCAGGGTTTCTGTTTAACTCAGATGGGCTGATTCACCCCCTGCAGTCAGGCCACATTACCATAGTAAATGTTAAGGGTTTTCACCTGAGGCATAGGAACATCACCACAGGACACTCAGAGCCAGATAAACAGTCCAGTAAAACACATAGTCTGGTTTGGCTGATTAAAACTTCTCACAGAGATTTTCAAGCCTGAAAAGAACAAGATGAAACTAAAATGGTCATCGATCTTCAGCCGCTTTGTTTACAGCCAAAAGCTGTGAGAAGCTGAATCAGTCATAGTAGAAATTCAAAAGTTTTTTCAAGATTCAAGATTCAAGATTCAAAACACTTTATTAATCCCAGAGGGAAATTATTTTGGCATGTTA
>JAUMHL010000029.1:20994905-21025809 GCA_032362345.1 Sandelia bainsii
CACAACTGAAGACATGTATCTTTTCATGAAACACATGGTCATTCCTATGTGTGTCCAAACTTTTGACTGGTAGTGTAGATATTTATTATATTGGTTTGGTTATTTGGTTATTTATGCTCCTTTACTTTCTCTTTCTGTCTTGTGTGTTTCTGTGATTTAAACAGCTCCTGGACACATTTGTGACTTTGCTTTATTGTTACACTTATATAACTGAACAACTGGTTGGGAGCTGAGCCCCCCCCTTGCCACCCTGTACATCCACCCCTCGCAGATAGAGAAAAGCATTCCTGGATAATGTTGAGTTCTTTTTTTTTTGTTCTGCAACAAACTGAATCTTTAACCAAATCAGTCGTTCTATTGGCAAGCGTCAGCATCCTGATGTCTGTTGGCAAAAAGGAACTTTAACAAATGTGTAATGTTGTCTCAGCTTCTCATTTATCAACAACACAAACATCACACAGCACTACAAGTAGTTAGTTTAACTACAGTGGATTCAGGAAGTAGTCAGAGCCAAGAAGACTCAAAGCTGCCAAAGTGGCTTCTACACACAACTGAATGAAAATTTTTGTCAATTACAGATTTTTTTCTCTTTCTTAAAATATATTTGCAAAGAAAACACATTTGCTCATTACGGGTTCTTGGCTTTTGACTGATGGGCAAAAATTACAGTTTTATTTCATTTTAAATTAAATCTACGAAACAAAAAGTGAAGCATTCTGAAAATTAAAATAACCAACAGATTAACTTTGAGTCCATTAAGTTTAACTGAAAAATACTGTTGTATAGTTTAACAGAGATGTGGATTTATGATGTTTGTCACTTTTTCTTTATTTTCTGTATTTTTGGAAAACATTTGCTATTTTTTCCAGTGATGAAAAGTGATGGAAGCCAAGTCAGCTCTGGTTGCGTCCAGCATGTATTCAATCATACAGCCCCCGCCGCTCAGTCCAAACATTCCTGCACAGCAGTCTGCAGACTCCCACGACTCCAGAACTGTAAAACACCATAGGAAACATAAAATACTCTCCAGAAAACGCTGTGAAAATGTCTCACTTAGCTGTGTTGGAAAGACACTAACAAGCTGAGGGGGGAAAAGAAGATGACACATCCATCCATTATCGAAACTACTTAACAGTGTTTATATGTGGTGATGATATTTAATCTTTTCGAAGAGACAAAAAAATGTGTATTTCAGCATATGTGGTTGATATCTAGCATGCGCTCCTGGGCGAGCTTGTTAACCTGGCCTGTTGATCAATGTCACACATAAATAGCACATAGAGAGCAGCGGGCACACAAAGATGGAAACAACAAAACTGAGATATATCACACATGCAAGAGAGGAAAAACAAGATTGGGTGTCAGTCAGTTGCCACTGTCAGACACAAACCACAGAGCGCAGTGCCACGCTGTCTGTCTTCAGACTATGAGAATTGTGGCTGAAAGCTGATCTGTGACTGAATATGAAACAATAATCTGGGTCAAACCTCAGCTCAGCTTATGCCCCCAAAGTTTCTGCAAACCTGTTCAGAACACAAAGAAGGACTTCAGTCATTTTTTATGCAATTGCTGGTAAAATTATCTAAAATGATTCCTGCTCTGAGTTTGATGATGCAGGATCAGGCAGTGAGTGGTTTTCGCACAGAGGCCACATCGCTGCAGCCCCGTCATGGACTGAGGGACACCTGGCTCTGGGTGTTGTGATGCTCAGGTCCTTGCACATACAGCTTCCCGCTTGTCAAAACATCCCCCCTCAGCATCACATCCTCAGGCACTTTGTTTTTTTTATGGGTACCTTTAAAGAAGGAAACGTGGTCCCTGTAAACACACAAAGCAAAAACTGATCCATTTTTCAGACAACATTGTACAAGGAAAGTAAATATGAAACAAACAGACTACTTCAAGAAATGTATGATTTTATATTTATTAGTAAAATTTCAGACATATCTCACATTGAATCTAACTATAATATGCATTTCATTTTATTTATTTAGTGGCAATTTGAGTGAAGCAACCCTTTAAACAAATCTGAGGTAAAGACATTCACCACAAACCACTGCAAAGTCCCAGAAGACAATAAAACATCTCAAATTGTTTCTGTGGTAAACTAGACATAAAGTGTCTCATTTATTTTGGTGATTAGACATTTGCCGAACGGGTCTTCATATCACCGCCAGCTGTTTATTCCTTTGTGTGTATATGAACACCACCCGGTACGCTGAATAACCTGCGTCTGTTGACTCAGCTCTCACATGGGTGAGAGCACTTTCCCGTAGCATTTTGAAGATGGGAGTCAGGCCAAGAGCCGTGTCACCAGTGAAAACTAAAGCTGCCAGTAAGAGCACAGATTTCATGTTCTGGCGCCGTTCAGACTAACGTTCTGTTTCTTGCTCTCTGTGTTCTGATATCTCTTTGTTTCCCTGTAGACAGAGGCTCCAGTAATCTCTGAGACTTTTGACTGAGCATTAATCAAGCACGGTTTACTTAAGAACGTAATCCCCATATTTACCAAACTGCGAGTGCAGAGGTGGTGTCTCCTGTCGCGTTATACGAGCTGTGATTAACGGTGACATTAGACAGGAGAAGTGATAGCGAGGAGGCCTTGTTCCTGAGAAGAAACATGACTTGTTTGCAGCTGGCTGACTTATCTTATCAGGAATCACATGCTCTGTTTAGTATCTCCAGCAAGACATGCAGCAAACAGGTATATTTTAGAATCCTAAAGCCCTGCAAGCTTGTACCAGTTAACAATGTGATCTGAAAGGACAGGCTCAAAGATTTTCTCACAACAATACCGAGGTGTCTAGATGAAGCCTGACAGACGTTTCACTTGCAGTGATAAAGGCCTCTAAGTGATGGGGGACAAAAACCCACAGTCCTCCATCTCTGCAAAAATGTAACAAAAACTATATCTGAAGACTATTTAACCTTTCACATTAGTCACATCAAGCGATTAACTTCCAAAGTTACAGCATTTTTAGTATAAAACAGTTTGTCATTTTCCTTCCACAATGAGGGAACTTTACACTGAAAAAACTTTGACTTTGGAAGATAAATACTTGATTTGATGAACTCAGGCTGCAGAAGCCTCATATTTTTGCACAAGTCTCCTTATTTGTCTTTTATTGTCTCCAATTTTTCATAGAACCACAGGAACAGTTGCAGCAAGCCTTTTTCAGTGTTCATATGGGCACCTGACTGTTTTATGACACACTTGAAATATTTGTAAATTTGTCCTTTAGTGTCCTGTCTCAGCAAACTCGAGCCACCGTACCTCAGGGGACACTGCAGGATAGAATCTCTTGAATTACAGTAGTTACAGTGTCTACTGGATTGACTGTGTTTGTGTACAAAGCTGAATTTATCTGTGGTGGTTCATGTTGTATGGGGGATAAAGTGTGTCTACGCTCTTTTGGGTGTTTTCCTTGCACCACTTTCACATTTGCATAAACATAAGTGCATAAAGATACGTTCTAGTTAGCCGACCACAGCACAGTGGTCGGCTGTGCAGACAGTGGCTCATTGAAACCTGTGGGATGACACTTTGCTCGTTTTTCTTTTACACACTTTGGTGATGAAACTACTAAATGGAAGCAGAGGAGAAAGAGGAAACAGCTCCAAGGAAGTTGCACAAAACAGTTCAAATGAACCAGATGTCTGGTTGTGTTCAAAGTCACATACTGCGAACAGTAAGAGGATTTCCATGCAAACGAAACACATTTCAAGCTGGTCTTCAAAATAAAATACATGTTATATGTACATGTTAAAATACATCTACATCCACAACCCAAGACTAGGTTTATAAATCTACACAGCTGTGTAGTGCTCCAGTCCAGTGGTGGAAGAACATCTGAAAAACTGTATTCAAGTGAAAGTGCAAATACACAAATAAAAACGTACTCCAGTAAAAGTAGAAGTACTACACAGACATTTCTACTTAAGTAAAAGTACACGATTTATGGATCAGTTCTGTTCAGTCAGTCAGACGCTGGAAAGCACCATCTTAGTTGAGGGTGGAGTTGGGGAAGAAAAAGTGATTTGGTACGTCTTTAGGGAAGTGATTGGTTTAGTGAAGTGGTTCCTGTCTCACTACTGATTTGTTTTAAATAAAAAATAACATAGTGCTGTATTGTGAAATGTTTAAAGTAAGATATATCTTAGATTTAGTGCAATAAAAGTCAAAGTAAGTACAGTAACATAGTACTTGTACTTGTACCACTCAAGTTTTTTAATGTATAAATTGAAAATACTAAAACACAGACGTGGATGGAAACATATATAACCATATATCATGAGTAAGTTTTCCTTTTTAAAAGTACAGTATGTAATATTATTTTGAATATTTGTTTAGTCGAAATGTTGGAGAACTGTGAAGAGCTGATGCTTCATGAACAGCAGCACATAATCACATCTAAAAGTTTCCGAGCGAGGCTCGCTCTACTAATCAGTCAGAGAATTTCAACTATTTCTGCTTGATTAGTTCATTTTAAATGTCACAACATCTTAATTATTGTGATTTGATAATGACTTACCTGAGGGGCTGTGCAGAGCATGGTGGACCAGTCCAGAGTGGATTAAATTTGCATTTCATGCTAGCACTAGTTTACACTGCATGTGGTAACATTAAGGTAACTTTAATTTAACAGCAAACAGATTCATGTATATAACAAATACTATTTTAATTAAGTCTCATTAAAGCCCGAAATAAAATCATTTTTTCAGTGCATATTTTACAGGCATACTAGTTCCTGTAGCCACATGAACAATCAGGTTCAACAAAGAATTAGTGAGGGTTTTCACATCTGTGGCCAAAACAGCAGCTGTTGACAAGAAATGACCTGATTATGACTGTGAGAGTTTCCAGCAAAGCATGCCTGTGTGACACCGCCGTCAGCTGACCTGACACCCGCAGCCCTAACAGAGTCTGGAAGTCACAGAGGGTGTGTCTGTGTTCTTGTAGATCTTAAAATAGGAAGACTATACATGCCCTCCTTACCTTTTAATCTTCACAGTCCTGTCTGGATGGATTATACTGTATGTGCTAATGCAATGCACCATGTGAATGAATGAAGCACTATATTTATTAAAGGAAGCGTTACAAAGAGGTGGCTGGGGAGGATGTTGGCTGTACAAAACACACGACTGTCACACCACAAGTTTGACTCTGTGTGTTTTAGTAAAACTGTAATCATTCATAACAATAAATATCAACATATTTCCCACTTGTCAGACAAGTAAAGTTTATCTGAACATAACATCAAGCTTCAGCCTTCCTAACTTCAGTGAGGGAATTTTACATTAACATTACATTACATTAAGTGTCTAACTGGAAAATATCCACTTGATTTAATAAACTCAGACTGTCTACACATCTTACTAGCTGTAGATACACATTTTAATACATTTCTGCACAGCGAGCTGCAAATGCATCACACATGGAAGTACACACAACAAACCACATAACCCATAAAAAGAAAAACCAGAAAACCACCTGTAGCAGAATATAAATCCTCTAAATCATCTGAAATAACATGTGGGGTTCCCCAAGGTTGAATTTTAGGTCCACCATTTTTTTAAATCTGTAATATGCTTTTTCCATAGTTGTGCTGATGACACTCAGCTTTTTGTGTCTCCTGGTGACACTGGATGAGTTGATGCTCTTTTCACATGTATTTTAGATGTGACACAGTTCAACTGGGACAAAGCTCAAAATTTTTTTATTGGCTCTGGATGTGGCCCAAGTCATCTTTGACTCAGAATTGAACTTTAAGGCTTAAGTTGGATTGTCACCAAATGTTTCTCTGAGTGACAAAGAGAGACTAGTGCATACTTTAATACTGACAGTCACACCTATGGGCAATTTGGAGTCAACAATTAGCCTAAATGTATGTCTTTGGACTGTGGGAGGAAATCCACACAAACACTGGGAGGACATGCATTATTTATTTTGAAGTATGCTTTAGTTTCATATTGGTTTTACGTGTTTGTAATGTTTACATTACAACCTAAATGAAAGGGATCATATAATCTTCTTTCCAACCCCATTCATTATTGACTGATGAGGATACACTAACATTAGACTGTTTTAATACTGAATGAAAAAAAGAGACATTTATATGAGTTCATTTCAATCCCTGACCTCCACACACACACATTCTCACACACACAGATGATTTAAGAATCATCGAGCAGGAATGTGAATGACTGCAGGCGCCTGAGCTGCAGCAGTAATAAGGTATGTAGTAACACATGCTGCACTTAGCCCTCACATACTGTTATGTAACCCGAGCAGTAAAAAGACGTTGGAGTTACAGACACGTCAAACAAAAGAATACTCCCATAATACATCAGAGAAGCTAAAATCTGTTAAACACAGCTTCACCAGAGGCTTTGAACGACCTCTGAGTTCTCTGTACCTCACTGTGAAGGTTAACAACTAGTCACCATAAAGAGGAAGAAATATGAAATATACATGAAATATAATCAGTGTCCGTAGATATTTGTATTCATTTACGACTTCTACACAGTCACCCGCCGAAGCTATCAGAGTGAGAATAATACAGACAAAAGAATAATGACATATAAAAAATTAACCTCAACAGAAATAAGAATTAAATGTTGTTGTTTTTTTAAATTTTCTATAAAAGTACAAGAGAGAGACTACAGACAGGACATAAGTGAAAGTACACAGTAAAAAAAAGCAGTTGTGGTCTTTTTTTCCATCTCCATGGTGCAGCAGAGTGTTTTCTTCAGACCTGGCTATGTGCCTGTCCAAACACCCCCGTCTGTGCGTTCCCCTGACCCCACAACCCATCCACTAACCCTCAGACATCACACAAGGCAGCAGCTGCATCCCAAATCTGAGGAGAAAGGCTGTACAAAGGCTAGAGGTGGTGAAGACAGGCTGAGTAAGGAACTTATTCCCGTTTCAGATACTTCATGTCCACAGGACAGAAATATAAGTTTTGCCTCAGAGCGCAGAGTTTGTGCCCATCACCCGGTGCCCTTCTTTCTTAGAGGGAGGAGGGGGACACAGGGGTTGGACTGAGTTTAGATGTACAGCTGGGAGGTCAGCTTTCCTCTGGGACAATGTGAGGATATGAGTGTTAGATGACAAGTTTTGATAAGGCACTCAGTGTGGGGGGAGGTGCAGTGTCCTGGGTACAAGGACAGCCAGTCTTTTCTTTCCACTCCCTTTTTCTGAAGACTGTCGCCACAGTCTTTACTTTATGTTTTATATAACGTGAAAAAAGGAGGAGTTTCTCTGTGTATTTAATGACCAGATGAGAGTGTGACGATATAAGACAGCGTCCACAACACAGGTCATCACACGTCCAGGGAGGATGATTAAACACCAAGCACCCAAACTTTCAAGTAGCTCAGTACAAACCCAAGGGTGAGTGGTTTGATTCCCAGTCCCTCCAGGCTACATGTTGAGGTGTCATTGGACAAGACACCGAAACCCTGTAGTAGCACTGATATGTTCTGTCTGGCAGCTGCCCAACAACAATTTCCCCAAGGGGATTAATAAAATATTCATTACGATCATTCATTCATTTATTATGAACCAAGTATTTAAACTTCAGCTGTGACGAGCAGGCAGAGACACTGATGTTCACAGTTCATTATGGCTGAAAATGTAGACTCCCTTCATTTTACAATGTTTCTGCCCAGAGCTGAAGTTGTATGATGAGAACTAGACACTGGAAGAAGAGTCCACTTGCAGACTTTGATTATAATTTTATTACTGCTTGCTTTGTAATGATTGTTTATGAAAAACATCCTTTTTGGGTCGGTGTGCATCACCAGGTCAAACAGTTTGGTCACTAGGCCAAAACTGGTTCATTGCTCAGTGCTGATCCTGGGGGCTGAGGTTTTGTGGTTCCTGTCTCTGAGTTCAGAAAACTGCATTTTTTCAATATGCAAAGTAAACAAACTGGTAAACATAAACCTCTATACGTACTTAAACCCACAGGTCATGTATGTGGGCTCTAGACTGACAAAACTATAGACAACGGTCATGTAACATACTTTTGTTATCTATAAACATGTTTTATTCTTATGTTAAAATTTATGCTGCGATATTTCTTTATTTTTCTAAAGCAAATCATTAAAGCAACGACTGCATCTATGGAAGCTAATTTCTGCCATTAGAAGAAACAATAAAGAAAAAAAGTTTGATAGATGAAAAACCAATAAATCATAATTATGAGATTAAGAAGTCAGAGGTGATTCAGATCAGATAATGAGATGATTAGATAAGTCCAAATTTTTTCTGAATAATTTTTTCATCATGACAAACTTTTCTTTCTTCTTTCTTTATTTTTTATCTAGTGGTAGAAATCGGCTTCCACATGCATCTGATGTATCCAGGCATTCATAGCAATTTATACATTTTATTTATTTAAATGATCTAATAGTATTTTATGCTGTTTTGATTCAAACAAGCTTCATGTCGTTAGAGAATACAAATTTAATCTAGGTAATGGTGCAATAAAAAGATTCAATACAGTTCATCACGTCTGCACAAAATTTAAAAGTAATCCATGGAACCGTAAAGATATTTTTTCTGGGGAACATGAACATCCCCACAAACGGTCACTTTCGCTCACAGCCTGATACTTACAGGAATCATTGTGGTTCTGCAGTGTAGACACAGGAAATAAACTTGAAGCCTAAAAATACATTTTGGGTCACGTTTACGTGCGTGCGAGTGATAAACGGGTAAAAAAAAAGTTTAAAAAATAATTTTACTTAATATTAGACTAGGTCTTCATTTATGTGAGAGTAATTCAAAAGTAACAGTGAAAGTAATATTGTTACTTATTACTAATGTAATGTAATGCACTACTTCTGAGAAGTAACTATCCACAGTGATGGCAATGAAATATTTCAGTGTGGATCAAAGTCATCTCTGCAGCCAAAAGCCACTAACAGTTTAAATAAGCCATTGTTTACCTTGAAACTGTTTGTGATTTACTTCAGTAAGTTAGAGGCTGGTTGACTCCCAGACAACACGCTGAAGGAGCAGCTCAGGCTGTACAGCTGTCGACACTGACCTTAGGAGACAAGGAGACAGAAATAGTTGAGGACACAGCTGAAGGTGAAGGAGTAAAGCGTTTTTTTTGTGCCTCTTCATTTCCTGTTTCTCTGTGATGACGAACATCGAGCAGAGTTGGCCTGCGTCACGACCAGTTTCCCAGTCTCGCTGTCATCTGCTGTTTCAACATAAACTGAAAATAAACTTCTACGCTGACTGTTTATGAGAATTTTAAGGACTCTCCTTGCTCTTGGTCGACCTCAGGCCGCAGAGCTGCAAACTGTTTACACTCTGGCTTCTACGGGTACGTCCGCTCAAACTCTGAGTCGAATCACAGACGAGTTCTCAGGAATGATCAAGTTATGTTTACTGCTGCCACAACAACTGGAACTCAGTCTACAGCAGTGTTCGTTTACCATCTGATTCTCATTTACTGCTTTCTGTGAGGATTTGAAGAGTTGACACAATTCTCATAACTTTGAGTCTGTACACGACCACAATGGATGTGAAATGAAACAATAAAGATGTTTTAAAATTTTTGACTGTCAGCTTTAAGACTCTGGTTGAAATACTGTGTGAACTATGGAGAAAATGCAGCCATTTGTATATATAAAACCTCCTCATTTAGGGACTCAAAGCAATTAGACAATCATAAAATAAATTGTCAGTTTTAGGACTTAAACAGATCATTGAATGCTGGGGAACATCTAGCACCAGCTTGTGCCTCATGTGTCACGTACAAATCACAGAAACAGACAGCATTCATTAAACGTACCAAATGTAAATTTAAACATCATGTATATATAGAAAATTTGAATGTAGTAATTGTAAAACGAGCAATTTAGCAGGTTTGTTGAACCCAGAATCTCCCCAGCACACAGTTGAACCCAAATATGAGCATGTGGTGATCTTTTCTAAATCCAGACAGTCGTTTGACAGCACTGACCCCAAATCTGAAGGTGTCAGCAGTGCTGCCACCAGTCACAATCCAACGGGCTTCCTAAATGATTGTATTTTGCAAGAAAAACACTGTTGTTGTGCAGCAGACTCGGTTCTTTTTTAAACTGGACAGTTAGACGAGTCTACGACCATATTCACACTTTGTTTTAAAAATGCGTGTTGGGCAACTAGTTCGAAATACAAGTGTCAACAACCACCAACATTTTGACTGTGAGCTGAGCTGTTCGCAGAGCTTGTCTGGGACACATTTGACATGTGACACGTGTCCTCGAACCAGGATGATAGTCCGACGGCAGACGAGGTGCAGTCGGCCTCGGGTTGGTTGACTTTGTGGTACGTTAGTGGACATAACGCAGCTGAGACCGGTGACGTGTCTCGGTGGTCCACGATAAAAACGGTAAAGCCAAGTTTAAACAGGGTCTGTGAGGATTCAGGAAACATGTTCAGAAGTGTCATCAAACAACTTGGATTTAGAAAGTGGCACTGTGAGGTGAATTCTGGGGTTTTCAGTGAGTCATTTGTGTGTGAATTAATAAACGAGAGACATAAACTGGGGCTGAGTCACTTCCCTGATGATGCTCCGTCAGACTTTCACTGCAGCTGTCTTCACTTCCCAATTAAACAGAACAAGAGACAAAAATGTCGCACTGATTCATTCATTTATTTATCATGGGAAATGAGCCAGTCTTTACATATTTGGAGTGTTTTGCCTTCAAATACAGTGCTGCTGCATTTTCACAGTTTGTCTCAGCTGTTTTGTGTCTTCTTGGCTAATTCTCAGTGGATTGCAGATTAATTTAGTTAATAAAACCGAGGAAACAGATAATCCGATGACAGAGACAGAGCATTGCTGAATGTAAGAAGCTTCAAGCAGCAAGCATATTTGGAGGTTTTACTGATCAGGAGCTACAGATGCTGAAGGTCAGTGGTTTAGAGCTTGTACGTTAATTACTTCATTACTTCATTTGTCCAAAGAAAAAAGTGAAATGTGCCACTGACCAAGGTCTTGATCATCCAAAAGAGGTGCTCTCAGTCTGGATCAAACTGAACCAGGGTTTGGTTTGTTTCTAGTGTGAAAAATCTTTTTAGATGGTTGAGACCAGTTACAGGAAGTTGATGCAGGATATTATTACCGTTTAAACAATAGAAGAAGAAAATAACCGGAAAAGAATTTGAAATGAGCTGTGGGGGCACGTGAGGAGAGGAGACGAGACATTTGGTCCCAGGAAAAAATAAAGACTCGACTTGCTGAAACGTGTAGTGAAAGAGAGAGAGAGGATCTGAGAGGACGGCACAGAAACTACTGCAGCGGTACAGGGAGACGCAGACCACGTAGGCGATGACGACAGGACGTACTGTAGGTACGTCACGCACAGTTCTTCATCAAATGTTTCGGACTTCGAACTTACAGGTGGGCAAATGCCTGAAAATTCCCAATGGATAACTGAAGACCAGAAAAAGTTCTTCAAGCACTCTTAGGTAGAGCAAGAAAATATGTTTAAATGCTTTTATTTAGTCAGGTTTTAGTCTTTTTACACACACATAATCCTGAAGGCCTTGTCGTGTCTTCAGGTTATTGTTATTTAGTTTTCAGCCCATGTTTTTCATCACACTTTTCGTTGACGAAATCTGCGGTTTACCGTATGTACCTGCCCTGTTTCCTGTGCAATCAGGGGAAATGAAGAGGGCTCATCAGTGTTCAGCGAGGCCATGTGTTTCCTGACCTGCTTTCAATAATGAGCAAACACACATCCTTCTGTAGGTATTTTATCTGCTCCCAGAGCTCACATCAAGGCCTCGGACTGTCCCCCCAAACAATGGGCTCAGGAATCTCACTCTCTGCTCTATAAGAAACCTGGCAGTCATTTAGATAACCGTATCTCTCTGTCTAGACACACAAGGCATGTCGGTGGTATCACTTGGTGAAACAATGCAGTGTTAATTGCTGCTCAAGGGACTCAGGGCCAAACACCAAACAGAGAGCAGGGACGGGGAATTTCAACATTGTTTAAGAAGAATTTGGGGGTTTAACCTTTTGATTGCTGCTGTTTACTGCGTCTAAGATCTGAAGCCTTGTCTTTATAGAAGGTGAAACATTCACATATTCCAACAAAAAGAGCAGAGAGAGAAACAGAAAGAGAAAGAACGTGACTGTTCTGGGTGCCAGCTTCCGTCACGAGGGGGATTTTTGGGATCAGATGAATCAGCACTAAAAATCGAACGGGTCAAGAGACGCCCACACCTAGTAAACAATGACTTCCTGTGAAAGCACATAGCAAGAACTGTTAGCACTTCCTTTCATTTTCTGTCTCATCTCTCACGGAGCCTTGTAAAAATCCCAGTGAACAACGTCCAAAAATCTGGAGCTGAGCTGGATGTTTAGTCATGAAGAGTGTCCACAAACAGACTGTAGGGCTCAAGAGTTCAACGTGAAAAAATAAAAATAGCACAACCCCCGTCTCCCATCTGAAGATGCTATCACTTTCTCCCCATGTCACTCTCTACAAGACTAATGTGGCACATTGATCATATTGAGATAATGTTGTAATATTTTAGTCTTATTATTAATTAAACTGTTCAGTTACAGATTCTATGATGACTTTATTCCCGTAGTTTGTGAAGAGAAATCAGAAGCATTAAACTGCATTTCTATTTATCACTTATGTCACAGAAAGCGTGACATTTGAATAGGAAGTGGACATGAGTATCATGCACTTTACTACTGGACTGAGCTGCAACACGACCTGAAGTTAGAGACACTCGTTCCTATGAGAGACTTAATTAGTTGAGGTTACCAATGGGTGCAGCAGTATATATAGGAGATCAGGCTGCTTGTAATCTTCCCTGTTGGCGGCTTCTAAAATGTAAATCTACTACAGCAAGTGATTCTGTTCGTTCTGGATGAGGTGTCCTGGTGTCTTCAGGCTACTGCTTCTGCTGTGAAACTTGACTGAACTGAATTCACTGAAAGCTGTTTACATGCACTTCAGTAACACGGTTACACTCGTCTTTCTCATGTAGACAGAAACCTGGTTAGTGTAATCAGGGTTTAGGATCAGAGAAACCTTTGTCGACATATATTTCTCTGCCACCTGAAAGTGTAACCAGGTTCCTATTTGGCTTTATACTGGTGCACATGTGCAGGACAAAAGTCTGCAGACAGGGAAATTAGTGGAGTGTCTGGATAAAGCATGCATGCATCAAACTGAAACCAGCACAAGGTGGCTGGAGAGTCGGCTTTCACTGTGTATTTGTTAAATGCAGACAGTTTGAGGATCAAAAGAAGCGACTGTGCGTTTTGTTTTTCTGTCACTGCTCTGACATGTCAGAAAGCAGCATCTCCTGTCACTGTACAGCTAAAACATGAGTCATGTTTCCAAACTAGGTCAGGGGTAGAGGTGAAATCAGGTTACTAATCTGCTGTGTGTACAGATTTACAGTAAGGTTAGTACAGTGCAGATGAACACACTGATATAACAGCACCAAACCACATTACCTGTGGACAGCCACAGAACCACGGTGTGCAGTCGACAGATACTGGAAACATGTAAAATGACAGAGTCGGTCTTTGTCATTCTGACGTTCAGCTATTCAAAACTTGCTTGGTTTTACTTAATATTATGTATGTATCACTGTGGTTACTACAGCAAGGCTTACCACTGAATAATCAGTCTGACCATTGAACTGAAACAACTAACAATCATGCTGCAGTCTGCCTGACAGTTTGCTGCGTGCACAGTTTCTTCTTAAGTTCACAGTTTAGCACGCTGTGCCAGGTTGAAAAGTAAGAGAGCGACTGTTTGATGACAAAGAATCACAAGATCATTGGCTAGTTTGCAGCGACAGATAACGTATCTCTTCTCCTAAAGTGGTCCAGCAGTCTTTAGTGTGACTGGAGGACTGGTCTGAACCCCCACCCCGCCCCAGTGTAATTCTAACTGGTTAAAAGTGGCTCCTCTGTGAAGAATGGTTATTTTTGTTCATGTTGTGCAGGATGGGTAATTCTAAGGTCTGCTGCTTTACTGTAATCCTTTGCAAAGTGACAATACTTATGTGGTTAACCACCTATTATTGTCTGCTGCTGCTGCTGACACAAACCAATCAACACAACAGGAAAGACCAAGTCTGGCCTTTAGGTAAAACTTTATGATGCTCGTTTGAATAGCAGTGAAATGGGGAACAAACAGACCTTAAGTGTGGTGTTGAAAGAAATGCAAAGCCAGAGAGGGGTGCTGCACGCGGGAGGACGAACATACAGGAATCACATTTGCATTAAAATGGGAAATTACTTTCACATAATGGAAACAGCATCTGATAAGGACAAAATAGCCCCAGAGCACAGAGTAGCCTCCTGCACGTTAACCAACACATCCAGGCCTACATCCTATATATAGAGTTGGAGTGCAGCCAAACGTCTTTCTAATGCAACTTGTTGTCCAAATGTGGGCAGCGCTGGAAAACAACAACGACTGAAGCCAGTGAAGTCATGGGAGAAAAACACACACACCCACCTCGGACTGGAGCAGAGCCACGCTAATAACGTCTCCATTCCTTCGGGAGGCAGGCATGCGGGGCCAGGAAAACCTCAACACTGGAATTCATGATGAAAATGGCAGATTGTGACAAGAGGAAGTGGTGTTCACTCACCTTTTCATGTTTATACTGTTTATTCTACAGTCTAAAAGAAAATGTAAAGGTTGGCACGTCGCTGCTTTTCTGTGAGACTGACTGGATGGCACAGCTACGACCAACTAAAACATGTTGTGTTTGAAATGACCAAAGACGGACAGAATTACAAAGTGTGTGGGAGACTTTAAATAGTTTTCATGACAATCTGAATAAACATGCACTGGGTCCAGTTCTCTCAGCGTGTTGCTGAGCTGTTCAGGAATTTGCCCGGTCAAACAAAAATAATAGTTTACAGATGTAAAAACGAAGTCCAGCGCTTTGAAGGTTGATCTTAAATAGTATCACTTTAGAATCAAACAGCTGGTGTCAGGCCCCTACACCTGTGCGGCATTTTATTCACCAGTAGTTGGTAAATATTACCTGATGTATTCACACATGGACTTGATCGGACATTACTTTGAGTTTGTACTAAGGAGCTGCTAAGATAATGTCTGTTTAATGTCCAGGCGAACTGACTCAGACATTTGCATTCTCACATATAAGCTCCTCCGGGTCATGTCTAAAGAAGTTCGGGGTACCAGTGCAAGTCTGAAAACGGCTGAAGTTTCCTAATAGTTTGTGGAACGCAGCCAGAGGTACCTAGCTTAGCTTTAGCACATACATGTTGTATTTCTTTTAGCTGAGTAACATAAGAAATGTTTTAAAACTGCATCAAAAGTGCAATAGTGTCGTTTTCAGTGTGCTGCAAACTCAATGCAACACACGCTCCACGCATTTTTCTGCTTCTGCCGGTCGAGGCAGATGACCGCTTGGTTCTGCTGGAGGTTTGTTCTGTTAAAGGGAGTTTTTCCTCTCCACTGTCTCCTAGGTTTCCTGTATAACTCTATATATAGTTATAATCTGTAAGGTCTTAAACCTAGAACACTGTGAAGTGTCTTGAGGTGACTTTTGTTGTGATTTGGTGCTTTATAAATAAACTGAACTGAATTGAATTATGGCTCCAACATCCACTGTGAGCTGGTTGAAGCTGTGCTTGTGATATGGATCCATGTAGTTTGTGTTTCACCATCATAAAGTACAGTCAATGGCAGACTCATTCAAACCAAAGCACGGACACAGCTACAGCCACGAGCAGAGCGACAGCTCATCCCATCTATAATCAGATTATCATAGGTTTAAAAAAGTGTTTAACACAGTTTTTGTGCAGAATGTTTCTTCTATTTCCACTGTTTAGTCAGGTTAAGATGGAGAGAGGATAATATAATAGTGCTTTGTTGTGTGTTAGATATGGTTTCTTGTCTTCAGTTGTGGTTAGCAGTGTTAGCTGATGCTGCGTGTGTTATCTGAAAGCACAATTTACTGTATTATATCAAACACCATGATCAAGCACGCTCCACATTTTTGTCTGGTTCTCATTCATGTCAAAAAATAGAAATACTGTCTGTCATCTGTCATATGCTACATTTAGATTCTCAGCAGACTCCATGTAAAACAATATAGTGTTAGTGATGGAATTACTGTTTGGTAGAAAAAGCTGCTCTATTCTGCAGGAAGCTGGTTTTCATGGGGAAACATGAAGAATTGCATCAAATGGAAACAGCAGGAAACTGTCTGATAGCACAGAGTGTTTGGTGAACCTTACTCATTAAGACATGCAGGTCAGGAAAGTGTGGTCATATTACACGCTGATACTGGCTTATCTCACACAGGATATAGAGAAATCCTGAGGGAAAGGTGAGATCACATTTAAAGATTTAGTGACAAACGGAGGCATTATTTAGTCACTAAAACAACACTGCCTCAGGATTCAAGCTGCTTTATCAGTCTTTATATCAGTGTGTTTCTCGCGTCCCAGCTGCTGCAGACAAAATGTGTTCAAACACCTGCTCCACCCTGTAACAGTCAGCAAAGATCTCTGTGAAGTTTCTGAACCACCTGTGCAACTTGTAAAAAGCATCCACACACATCAGTTCTTACAAAAAGCGAAGCAGACTTGTGTCTTTCTACCTGTTTGTTTCGCTGTGTGCTGCAGCTTGAAAGTGAAAACATCCTTGACCTATGTAAATGACCACTAATCCTAAACCACAAGTGGGACATGTGCTGATACAGAGCTGTGGTGAGGGGGGAAACCAGAGCTTCACTGCAGTGAGAAGCTCGTCTGTAGGCCGGGCTCACTCTGCATGGTGTAAATATTTTACCCTTCATCAGAATACTCTCCCTTTTTTAACTGGCACACAGACAAAACAACAAATCCTCCCTTTGTGTTCAGTCAGTGGCCTGGTTCACACTGCTCTCAGCCCTTTCAGTTCACAGGTGTGCCTGCCATCAGTTTAATTTCAGTCCAGTTTTTGTCAGTGTTATTGTCTATGCTCACAACACCGGCAGTGACACCAGTTTGTGACTCAGTGGCAATTAAAGGAGTTGGTCTGGGACTGAAAAGGGTAAAAGTATGTGCATGCATGCAAGTGTGGACTATCTGTGTACTTGTCATTTTATGTTTGTGTGGGCGAATTTCAGTTTAAACCATCATTGTGTGAATATTTTAGCTGGTTCTCACACCCACAAAAGGCTCTTTGAAGGTTCAGACTTAGTTTTAGGGCTCTGGTTAGATTACATTTTGAGTGAGGGTTGGGGTTACACATTTCATTTTAGTTTTCTGTGATGAAGTCATAACTTATCAAGCCAGTGGTCTGCACTCCGCGGTCCCTGAACTTGATGCATGTTCAGTCATCAAATGCTCGCCACCAAACCAAGTCTGGCACCAGGAGGGGGATTTCCTATTCTGGGCAAGGTGACAGAACTTAAAAATGACCAACTCATCAGGATATTTTGGCCACTCAAATGGGCTCAGCCAGACTCTGGGCTCTGGAGGAAGCTCAGAGTAGAGCCGGTGCTCCTTTGCGTTGAAGTGGGTCAGGCATTTTATCAAGACACCCCCAGGGGGCCTTCCTTTAGAGGTCTGCCGGGCACGCCCAACTGGTAGGATCCCCTGGGGTCGACCCAGAACACACTGTAGAGATTAGATCTGTCATCTGGCCTGGGAAACGTTTGGGATCCCGCTGGAGAAGCTGGAAAACACGGCCGTGTCTAGACTGCTTTGCTGAACCTGCAGGGACTCTGACTCAACTTCGGACAATCAACAAAAATGTAAAAAGCATTAAAGACTTGAAGTACTTGTAGCTTGCTGTAAATAATGTTTTTTTCTGTGACTTTCTTGCTCATCTGTTCTCTAGACGAGCGCAGGTAAATACAGAAAGAAGCTGAAACACCTGGTGTGGTAGTTTTTAGAACTTAACCTGATTAATGTAGACGCAGTGTAATGTTGGGAAACACATTATGTCAGTAAGTGTCCTCTCTATAGAAACAATAGATGAAACAACAGAAGCTAAAAGAAGAAGCTGATTTGTTAATAATTAGTAATTGTATAAAATAAGAGAACATTGAATAAAGTGTGTTTCAGTGGCAGCTGGACTTGTTTTAAGTTCTTGAAGACATTCCGCCTCATATCCAGAAGGCTTAATCAGTTCTGTGTTTCTGTGACTTTCTGTGAAGTTTCATTGGAAGATTTCAAACGTGATGAAATACTGTATGTGACACGAGAAGGAGACACAATTGTTTTCTGAAAAATGTTGTCTGTGGTGTGTCTTTTGTGTTTCCTTTCATTTACAGAAATAAGTGCAAAACCACAAGCAAAGTAGGGCCACCCTCAAACTCTCTCTGTTTCCTGGGGAAATACCCACGTCACAGTTTGCAAACGTTACACAGGTCTGAGATCAGGAGCTCCACCGCTGCTTCATAGTAAAGGATTTATGGTTTTTTATAGCTCAAGAGGAAGAGTTATGTTTCCACCAGCAGAGAAATGTTCTTGTGTTTAAATGTTCTTACTGATGAAAAATGTACCACTTATCCATGTTTATGTCTGCAGCAGGTAATCAGCTACGCTAAATTACTCTCCAAACCTCAAATTAAACCATCTTTTATTTACACTAACTCAAAAAATAAAAACCAAGGGATAATTGTGTGCAGTGACATTTATCACCTCACTCAGTTTATAATCATCCAGTCAAACATGGATGAGCTGCCAGAAATATACTTGCAGAAGATGTATGTTAACCTCAGCAGTGGATGATCTGGTTATGTTTTAGGATGTTAAACCACCGAACATCAGTACGAATCCCACTGAAATTCTATGGTGACTCCGATTTTTCACATAATAAACTTAATGCTTAAAGTTATTTAAAACAGAAAAATGTTGAACAAAAAAATAAAAAAAAGCTTTGTTACGGTGGGATTTCTACTGCCTGAATATTTAACACATGTCAAATAATAAATAGCTGAGTCCAAAGTCACTTCCTATTTATCATATAGTGCTCTGTGCTGGGTGTTCATCACTTTGTAGTGGTGTCTGAATACTGAGTGTGTAAACCTGTCTCTTATATAGTAGTGTACATGTCATTTCTGTTAACAATCCCACACTCACTACTGAGTGTACTACTGAGTGTACTACTGAATGTACTACTGAGTGTACTACTGAGTGTACTACTGAATGTACTACTGAATGTACTACTGAGTGTACTACTGAGTGTACTACTGAATGTACTACTGAGTGTACTACTGAATGTACTACTGAATGTACTACTGAGTGTGCAGTACATGATGTCAGGAGTTTAGTAACTTTATGAGCTAAATATTCATGAGCCTAAACAAGTTAACATTAACCTTTGTAAATACTGTAAGTGACACATTGCTGCAACAGATGCAACTGCTGCAATTCACAAACACTGACAGGTACATTTAACGACAATTAATATAAAATTAAGAACTGAAACTCCTCCATTCAGTACCATCAACACGTACCATCACAAAGTTAGGTATCAGCTTCACAGCAAACTACTGGTTCTTGTGACGTCGCTAGTTATGTGTACTTCACAGCAAACATAAATTATCTAACAAATTAAGTAGAATGATCAAAAAAAAGAAAAAATGTAATGTAAATGAAACAGACTAACGTGTGAGCTTTAAGCTAATGTGCAAGAAAATCAGATTTATTGTGCAACACGTGCACTGAGAAGGTAAATAAGGTGCATCTTACCTTATCTTCACACAGCTGAGCTCAGTTTTGAGAACGTAGAGGACACTTAACTACATAACTGTCAGCTTTTATAAATCCATTAATGACAACTGAAGGAGCTGCAGTGACGCATGAACACTTCCCTACCTCCAGGCACTGATTGATGGATTTAAGGACTCGTTTGACAAACCACCGTGTTCATTGTGGTTCATTAATTAACAAGTGCTCATTTCCCACCACAGATTCCATGTATGTCACAGGGATATAAAGTCTGCAGAGTACAGTAAGTGGGTCACAGAGCTGGAGGAAAAGTCTGTGTGGGACACAGTCTTGGGAGATTCATGACCGATGACCTGAGCCTTTTGGAGAAAACATTTCCTATCACAGCCTACCCTGGCCTCCACAGAGTGGTTTCCTTTCCTCAAGGAGACGCCGCTACATATGTGTGCCGTCCAGACGGTTTCTGCTGGAAACCAGAATCCTTAAATCCTAACACCCCCCACATGGCAGCGGGGCCTCAGACTGACTAAGATAGCTGGAAGCAGGATCATCTCATTAAAACTGCTGGTATCCAAACAGAACTAAAACCCAGCGCCCCATCCTTCCTGCTCAGCTCAATCATCTCCCTCATAAGCTTTTCCAATAAAACCTGATATTTAAACAAAACCCTTTAAACTTTAACACCGCAGTGCTGTGTTCACAGTGATTACAGTGGTGAGAGAATCAGGGAGAAACATGTGGCTCACAGCGAGGACAGTGGGAAAGGGATTTGGGGATAATTGGTCTGAATTGATACAAGACGAGGACACTGGAGCTGTCTCCCAAGATCTGACTAAAAGAGGCTAATCACGATAATAGTAACAGCAACCATGTGTTTGAATAAATGAGTCTTCTCACTTTGGACAGCTCATCATAACAAACACTGAACCAGCATGAGATTCATTCTGAACGTCCAAAGACACGTAACACGATGCGATCGCCCGGAGCCGTCACGCGTTTCTCTGAAAGTGTCCAGATGAGGTAGATGTTGGCGAGTTTCGGCTCTCTGGGAACAGAAAGCAGAGACCTGTCACACAACCAGGGTGAAATTTGGTATGTGATTTGTATACTCGTTTTAATCAACATTACATGTTATTCCAGTTTTCATCAGTGACTTTTTAGCATAATTTTCATAATTATTATGAGAAGAAACACACTTTCTCCTGGCGCTACACCAGGTCTGCCCAGATCTGTAGACATCAGAGATACGTACAAAGACTTGAGGAGAAGTCGACGACCCTTTGGTGGAAACTGTCTTAATAAGTAAGTAAGAACTGTGAGTAAGAACTGTCCAGTCTTCAGGTGTGGGGGGACACACAGCTTCAGTCTGCATAAGTCTGGAAAAATGCTGCACTTCATCATCGTTCTTGTTTAATCTGAAAACAAAACTCTTTATCTAGTTGTAATCTCACTTTCATTGTGAAAAATCACTCATGAAATTAACACTGTGTTAAAAGCTACTGTTACTCGGCCTCCGGGGTCAGACTGGAGCCTGGAGAACATAGTCCAGTCTCCTGGTCCAGTTTCACAGTGGAATACCTCACATAACTTCATAGCTAACAGTAACGCTGCCAGTACATGAGACAACAGGGTGCTGAGGTTCCCTGGTCACCATGTGCCAGGTCCCATCACCGTAAATACCACAACGTGCCATCATTCACAGCAACTGCAGTCCCAGTACTGGTCCACATCTGTCTTTGATAGCAAGAAATCATCAGTCAGTGACAGGTCAACAGTCACGACTGTCGGCTAGTCTGAACTATTTTGTTAATACTGAGCCAGTTTAAAGGAAACAGGTCTGGTCAGAGGATTTCAAACGGTGAAACTATTCCACAGAAGAACAGTGGTTAGAACACAGTTACAGCTTGTACCAGCACCAACTACGCTAAGCTAACAAACTACTAACAGCTCCCTCATTAAAGACACTTTATTAAATGAAATTAAAAAGAGCTCAGACACCCAGTACAGTCTGTTTACACTAGTTAGAGTGTTAGCAGTTAGCTTGTACCATCACCATTAGAATAATCATTCTAATATATTTTCTTGGGTAAATTGTTGTTGGACACCAGCACATACAGTATATGATGCTGCTACTTGGGGGGTTTGTGTCTATATCCTATATCAACACACTAATAGTAAGCTACACTCCTTCACGCCCTCTCAGATCCGCTAATGAGAGGAGACTGAAAACTCCCTCCTCACGGGGTCTCTGAACCCAGTCAAGTCTGTTTTCCTTAGTCGTCCCTGGCTGGTGGAATGACTTGCCCTGCTCCATTCGACTAGCCGAGACTATCACCACCTTTAAAAAACATTTGAAAACTCACTTGTATAAAAAGTATTTCAAATGAGTCCTACACACACACACACACACACACACACACACAAGTGTCTAGCACTTAACAATTCCTAGCATGTTTTTCTTCTTGACAAGTTTGCGTCTCTTAGTTTGTAGTAACTCATAATTTACAGAACCCAAATGGTAATTTCTTGTGTCTTCTCCTTGTAAGTCACTTTAGATTAAAGTATCTGCCAAGTAAAGTAAAGTAAAGTAAAGTGTCTTCCCTAAGGAAGGAGGAACCAGGAGCTGAACCACTGACTCTGTCATTTGCTCATTTACCTCCAGCCATGATTATAGTAACCATGCCTACATGCCATACATATGTCCTGTATATTACTATGTCCTGTATATTACTATGTCCTGTATATTAAGTGTTCCAAGACCAAATAAGTCATGAATTTGTGTGGATTCATTCAGCTCTGTCATTTTCAGGTGAGAAAATGCTTGAAGTCTGGTGTTGTACTGTTGTTATTTTTTTATTAAAACCATTAAAGAATCTGTCTCTGATCCCAGGACAGGTGGTTCTCATTCAAATGCTTCTGCTCCTAGTCTCAAAAAACATCACAAATACATAGTTTGATATGGTTGTGCTTTTTTTTTTTACATTTAGCAAACAATACTCAAACAGGAGTAATTTGTAAAAAACTAATGAATAATTTAAATGTATTTATTAATGCTGACTAATCCAGAGTTAATTCTCTAGTATTTGTGGCAGCAGGACAGTGTATGTGTAGTGTATTGGTTTGTTCTCTATGTCACAGACATTTAACATACATCAGGCTACATGGATTTCGATACAGCTAAATGTTTGTAAAGGTTTGAGTCATGGTTTGACTTATAAATATTGTTCGATCTGCATAACTGAGTTCACACGGTTTGAATCTGAGTCATATGTGCCACAAGTAAAATGGGTATTTTTCTTTTCGTAGGGATTAGTGTGCATCAGGCTTGTGTGTGTAAAGATGTAAGTGTGTGGGTGTGAGATTTGAGTTGGATGTTTGCAGATAAATGTGAAGTTCAGATAGCAGCTTTACTCGGGTTTCTAAGACTAAATACCACTGGCGTATGAATCGAGTGTGCAGCACACACAACTTCAGTAACTTTAGTTTTCACACAGTAACACATGGTGTGTTGTGGTGTATGTGTACAGCCGGTATGTGTGATCGTGTGAGCAGGCTCGCTTTATGATTACGTGTGAGTGTGTTTGCACGCCAGGCCGAGCTGGTTTTAATAGGTTCCAGGACTTGGACGTGTCAGAGCCAATAAAAACACAAAAACCTACAAAATGTTGAGCAATTCACTTCCTGCTGAAATGGGTTTATCTGCGCTGCGAGTGCCAAAGACAGATGACCTGTTCTGCTGGTTGTCTGCACCAGGTTATTTATTGCAATAATACTTTCACACACATTTTGTGCTCCAGGCGCAGGAAGTGACCTGGGAAGGGAAGAGTCAGAGCAACACAACACACGCAGCTAAAAATGAACTCTGATCCAAAACCCTGTAACCAGAGAGAAACAGCCCCAACTACAGTAACCCAGTAATTTAAAAAATCAGCTTCATCTCGTCCTTATTACAGTGATTAGTCTCATGAAACACACTTCACATCCTTCAAAGTGAAGCACACAGAGAAATCAAATCTTACCAAAGTGCTTCCCGATGGGCCAGAGTTCTCTTTCTCTCTGACTGTCTCGCTTCTTCTTATGACAAAGACACAAGAAAGCAGAGACGGAATAACAATACTTTTGGTTTCTGTTAAGTACAGGATCAGTGAAACATAACCAGCCTGGCCTCTGTGATGGTCTGGGTGAGCCAAACAGCCGGCTGGTTTCCCCTGCATGGCCTCACACCACACTCGCACAGCGCGCTCGTAATGAAGGGTTTCTGCTCAGCTGCTTTTGGAACCACTGTGGAACAATGTAAAGATTATGTTTACTTCACAGTAATGTGCCTCGGATATAAGGAGACACAGACTTTTTGGTGTCTTACATTACAGAACATCGTCTTTTTTCTCAAAGACTTGTTTACCCACCTGTAATGAATGTCTAAAGATGAGCATATAATTCATATCATGTCTACAGTAATAGTTTAAATAGCTTTTACTGTAACATTACTCATTCAGCACATTAATCTTTAAACTATGAATATTAAAGTGGTCGATTGTGGCTTCACACCTGAGGTTTAACTCAAGTCTTTCTCCGGTAGCTGATTTCAGTGTAAAAGGAAACCTGGTTATTGTGCTCACAACAGACGATTAAAGAAACCTAATTTCCTCAGGTAGACTTCTCCTGGAGGAAACGATTTATCTGCCATGCGTGGCATGGTTTCTGATCAGCTTTGCACGTGTGCAGGACAACAGTCTGGAGACAGGGACAGCAGCGGAGCAGAGCGGCTGAACTCAAAGGAGAGATCAGGACACGGAGCGACGTCGGACTCAAACAGAAACTAACAGTGTGGCCTAAACTTTCTCCTACACAAAGTCCGGAAGCAGCGTCTTCTACCTATAGACAGTTCAAATGTGTGAGCCACGTTTCAATCATACAGTCACTGGCCACTTTATTAGATACACCAGTACAGCAGCTCTGCTATGAATTCAACTTTTACATTATAATTTCTCTGTTTTGTTGAAACTGTCAGAATGGAATTCGTTCTTTGTGAACAACAACATAAACAGAAGCCATGTTAACAGAGATCATGTTGAGATAACGACCGGGAAAACAGCAGCGATGACATAAACGGCAGGTATGTAGATGCAGATAGTTGTGGAAAAGATTTGTTATGAGGATTTTTTTCAGTGTTGATTCAAAGCTGCTGCTGAGTTTGTCTCATTCTGCCTCCCGGGTTATACGCGGGGCTGCATCCTGCATTTCTGTAGAATTAATTTCTGACAACATGCACAAACAATGCACTGAATCAACATGGGCGCCATGTTGTTGCACCATAGTTCACAGGACAGACCCCAGGGATGGTAACCCACCAAGACATCAACAGGATAGGGAACTAAAAAATATCTACAGCAAAACATTATGTTTTACAAACGGTCTCTAACCAGGGTCCATTTAGTAGCTGCTGGAACTTTTGATCAAATGACATGATCTTTATCAGCAGATAGTTTACTCGGTTATCATGGAAATTACATAAATTACATGGACTTAGAGGTGAAATTATTTTCAATTTCCAACAAAATTATTAATATATATTTTTTACCTTTTCTGTTAAATTAGTGAATCTTTTCAAAAACCTGTGAACTAACGCGGCGTCACGACAAAGACTGTCATCATTTTCAGAGGCCACAGGCCAAAATGTTTGGGAACCGCTGTGTTAAAAAGAAATCCATCAAGAATAATCAACTTATCAGCCTGCTTGTATTTCACTCCGATTTCATACAAAAGCCTTCCTGACAGGAAGTCACCCTCCTGAGTCTGACCTGTGAAATTTACAGCTTCATTTTCATTGAAGGTGAAATGCTGATACAAGAGAGAAAAAGAGAATAGAAAACCGTGTTTGTTGCGATTGGCCAGGGGCAGCACATGCTGATAGGTGCAGCTATTGAATACAGACAATGGAGTGTTGTAAGAGTTATTTTTACCAACTATGCTAAGTCTCCTAAATCACATTTACATCATTTGCTATGGCAGTAATAGGCTGTGGCTAATATCTGTGACATTTCCTGAACACATACTGCATTAGATTGACTATTGTATTACTAATCTGCTCTGACCTGCTTTTATTCACTGACTAACCCCCTGGTGGAAGTCATTAATCACTCTGTCCCAAAGAAAACACAGCAAATGTAGCTCAGGTGGTCTGATAAACTACACAACTTCCTACAGAGAAACACAGGACATCTTCAATCCTGTGTTTGATCTTTTCTAGTCATTCATTTTTACAAATTTTATTAAATGTGGAAGGTGAACTGCACATGTGCAGCAACAGTAAACCGTAAACCGCTTGTTTCATACATCAGTGTCTTTGACAATGTTAATGTGAAGCAGTTACACATGCAGCCTTATTTCACTTTTTCAAAGTTTTATTTTTTTATTGAGATTGAGATCCTTTTCCACAACTCAGTGCTACAAGTTGCTATAAGTTTTAGGACAAGATTTGAAGCAGGTGTGCGTCCATAGTGTACATATCATAACATATCTGCTGGGGGCAAAAGATAATTATGATTTGGCCACTAGAGTGTTGTGCCACTAGAGTGACCATTAGGTTCTTGGTCACCTCCCTGACCAAGGTCCTTCTTGTCCTATTATTCAGTTTGGCTGTGCAGCCAAATCTAGGAAGAGTCCTGGTGGTTTCAAATTTCTTCTGTTTCAAAATGACTGAGGCATCTGTCCTCCTGGAAACACTCAGAGCTTTAGAAATGGTTTTCTACCATTGTCCTGATCTATTCATCAGCACAGTTTAATCACAGAGGTCTTCAGAGAGTCCTTGGACTTAATAGTTTGGTTTTTGTTTTGAAATCTGTGGAGATTCTCAGTCAGCCAGGTCATGGTATTTCCAGAAATGCTATTTGTTGGAAACTTGACTGGCCTGAGGTTAACTGAGTGAGAGTCTGGTTGCCAACAAACTGTACTTTTGGAAATTTAGTACTGACATGTAGTAATCGTGTAACATATGTTCTAAACAATGTCCAATTTCCACATCTGGACTCCAGTCAAAGTGTCGAAACATCTGAAAGAAAGTTAAAGCCAACAGGATTCACCAGACCACAATCTGGAGCTATGGCAAAGGAAGAGAGAGAGTTCAGTTTGTGATTCTCAGTAAACAATTATTTGCTTGTGATTATGGTTGATTGAGGCTAGACAAATGGACATTTTCATCAAATTAAAATTAAAGCTACAACAAAATAAAATGTGCAAAAGATGAATAGGTACAAATCCACTGTAAATCAAGAGGTACCCGAAATCCAGACAAAGGTCAAAGATCAGTCTCTGAAAGTGATGCTGGATTTTCCCGAACATCATCATGACACAAAAGAATCTATTAGTGGCTTTATTTCCCGTGTGCGTCTGCCCACCTCCCCCTCTGTGGAAATGAAAGGAGCTCTTCCAAGAATCTGACCCCCCGACAGAGATTGCTGTTGGTGTGCCGGTAATTGAAGAAGTCTGAATAAATCTCAGAGAGGCCGGTTACTAATTCTCATGACTCACCCCCACCATGCAGCCCGTCACACAGCCCTCTCCCGCCCACACCCACCCTCTTCTCCACTTTCCCTGAAGTGGGAACGCTCTTTTGCTCTTTCTTCCATTCTGTCCTCCAAGATGAACTCATCCCAAACCGCTGCTGTATGAACAAAACAAGCTTTCATGAAACTGCCCAGTCCCATCTCACCCCCCGAACAGCTAATGTGGAAAAAAATGCATATGCATTAAAACATGACCACTGTATGAGAGCCAGAGAATTGTAAATGACAACGTCTGTGGAGGATAATGTCACTGGGAAAACCTCTCAAATCGACGATCGTACATTTTTTACTCGACCAAGTTTGGATCCTTTGATTCAAGTCAAAACCTTCTCACCAAGAACCTTATTAGGAAAGAATGCCTCTTTATCAGGGGTGACCTTGATCCTGTTGGGGGCTTATCACAGAATGCAGAACAGGGAGAGGGTAAAGGGGGGAGGTTAAATGTTCAAATGTGGGAATGTGAAGACAGAGAGAAGAAAATGTCAGAGAAACAGAAAAATGGACCCGAACGTGAGGTGAAACAAAGCCTCCATGGTTTGTAGATGAAAAGAAATGAATGACACAACACTGGAAGCATGAAAACACCTGACCTTAAAGGAATAGTCTGATATTTTGGCACTAATCATCTTAAATGAGAGGAAGGATTCTTCAACTTTCAGAAAGAAATAGTTGAACTAGGCTTTTAAAAAGGAAATGCTCCTGACGGTTTTACACAACACAAACAACACAAAGACTAACATTACAATCTGAGGCAGGGCACTTGGGACTGGTTTCACAAAGACAGACTCAGACTTCAGATTGATGCTGAACAACACTGCTGAGTTCTTGACTAATTTATTGTAAATTCTGGGTAAATTAAGACTTTTTTCAAACCTAAAAACATGGCTGGCTGAACAATGGCAACAAACCACTTCACAGAAAACATGTCTCCTGGAAGAAATTAGCAGTTACAGGCTATTTTACTGGAAGAATTCCTGGAAGAACAGAACAGTACAACAGACAAAAATAAGCTCTAAAGACTCTTTATATCCTCAGTACTTACTACACAGCATCATCAGAAAACCACAAATTTGAGCCTTTATTGTCATCAAGTGTTGGTATCCTGGTTAAGTCCACCACACCGTTCTGTAGGTTTGGGAGATCATTGTTGACCCCACACTGGCTCGATGTCAGTGTAAAAGTGGAGATGGGGGTGAAAGGGTGTGGTGATTTTATTATGTGTTATTTTGGAAACCAGCCACAAAACAGCCACCTTCAGAGTCTCCTTGTTTCTCTTGTGTTTGTTTGAAAGACACAAGACAAACAAATACGGATTCTTTGGAAGCTGGTTTGCTATGAGTCCTGCATCAGGTAGGTCTTACACTAATGGGTCGGGTCAGGTGCAAGAGAGTTGGGCCCGGTACCAAGCTTTGCTAGTATGGATTTGCAAAACTGGACCCCAGCGCAGGACTCTGGGCTTTGTATTTTCAACATATGGGCGTCATGTTAAACGTCACAAACTTGATGCCGCAGCTTTGCAAACAAAACCCGTTGGGGCAAAAGCAAAATGAGCAACTTAATGGCAATAAACCAGGATCTCTGTCTAAAAAGGGCCAGTGGTTAACATGGAGCATGCTGTGGCCTGGGATAGTGTTGTTAAGTTTATGGGCTTAAACTCCTGCATGTCAATCTTTATTTTTGCGATTCTTGCATTCGACTGATCTAAGATGAGACTAACTCTATGGACCGGGCTAAAACTTTCTGTCAACAATGGTGACTGAGCAACCTTCATTTAATAAAAATGTAAACTTCACTTTCTTTCTGTGCAGGCCAAGAAATCTCTGCGGTGAACCTAAAACACATCTCTGTAGTGATGTTCTAGTGGATTTTTCTGTAAGTGAGCTGAGAATAAGTCATGAATAAGCAGAAAAAGACTAAACAATCATTCATCTGCAGTGTGGAAAGTGCACGGCTGCAGCCTAAACTCACACTCAGCAACGTGCCAGCTTGAGAGTGAGAACCAGTGAAGGTTTACATAGGAAATGAGGATGTTTGTGTTTGTATATAGACACAACTGACATTCACATATGCTGGGTTTATGTCTAATCAAAATGGTCCCTAATGGCAGCCTCTTCCTGTGTTTATTTGTACCGGAAAATCCCCTGAGTTTAACAAGTTCACGCAACAAAGCTTCTTCTTCCGCCTTCTGACTTATGCTATTTGGTTTTGCACAGAAACCTGACCTCAACCTGACAGAACACCTGTGGGATGAGTTAGAGTGGAGACTGTGAGCCAGGACTTCTCATCCAACATCAATGCAGAAGAGTTGAAGCCATTAAAGTTCTCATGTGTGTATAAAGGCAAACGTCCCAATACTTTTGGCAATATAGTGTATATACGAAATAAATGTAATGTAAGATTCCTTCATTCCTTCACCTGCTTCCATTTCCTCCGTTTTTGGTCTTGGACTGTTTAGTTTCTTCAAAATCTTTCATTCCCAATCTAATTTGACATTTGGATAAAACACTGAGTTTCTTACTTGGATGTTGTAGTTTACAGTAGATTGACATGTATGACTAACCATAACCTCAATGTTATGTTTATTCAAAACAGGTCTCTCCTGCAAATAGGATTACCTGTATAAAAAAAGTTTAAATAAAAAAAAAAGAAAAAGTCCTGAAGCAGCAGTTACCTGTGTTTGTTCTACCTGTACCTTCATCTTCTTAACAACAATTAACGTTAAGCAGCAAGCTCATGAAAATACATCTGTAACATGTGGCCTGTGTTCTGCTGGACGTGGGAAGACGGACTTCTACACGGCCCAACTGACCCAACATGCAGATTGTCCCAGTCCGGCCTCACACCACATATTGTAAGTTGTCAAAGCTGTGAACACATTTATGGACAGATAATACGACCTTACACCCCCACATCCACCACAGATATCAGACTAAAAAAATAAAAATGTTTGGTGCAAAGTGATGTTCAGCATTAACTAAATGTTTTTGCTAGTCAGCAGGACATTAGCTAGTTAATAGCTAATAATTCAGAGTTACTACAAATGATCACAGAACATTGAATTCTAGTTGGCTGGTCTGGAAACTGACTTATAAATGAATTTAAAATTTTAAAAATGCATCTTTTTATTCAACCATGTAATAGATATATATATATTTATCAGTAATATAATCTGAATAATTAATGAAATTGGTTAAATGTTTGCTAAGGTTTCGGTGCACGGTGATCACCAACAGTAGGTGTCACTTTTGGCGCAGACAGGAAGGTGGGAGACAAACAAAAGCGTTGGAGTTGTTCCTTGTTGCAGAAAACCAGTAGATTTTTTTTGGGGGGGTGGGGTGGGGGGTGGGGGGGGTCAGATGCCCCCTTGAAGCTCACTGTATGTAAATGTCACTTTTTACAACAATCACAGGCCAGTTTTTAAAGATTTGCATCTGTTTGCATGAGAGAGACAAACAATGAAATAAGAAGCAGAAGAAATGGTCGAGCAGACCGTGTCGTGCTCTCAGCCCTGAGTTTGAGTTTAAGGCTGTAGATGCAATCTGACCTGAAGATTCAAGATTCGAGATTCAAGATTCAAAACACTTTATTAATCCCAGAGGGAAATTATTTTGGCATGTTACAGCAGCTCTCCGTTCAAAC
>JAUMHL010000029.1:21030954-21053637 GCA_032362345.1 Sandelia bainsii
GAACCATAACCAGAAAAGATTAACACCAACACAAATACTAAATACTCAATTTACAGAACAAAAATAAGTAATAAAATAAAATTGAATCAAGAATTCAAATGCTTTGAGTGTGAGGCAATAAGTGGTGCTGGATAAGAAAAGAAGGGACAACAAACATGCAGACAGAGGGTCAGCTACAATGGCACCATCCGACAGAAACACACTGGACAGCATAGAAGTAACGGAAAAGAACATTTCCAACATTTACATATGTTCTTCCCATTTCTCCTTATTAAGCTCAGAGTGAGGTCACTGCCCCGCACAGCTGCACACACTGCACAGTGTGGCACAAATCCTGGACCTCGACAAAGACCGACTATTTCTAGGTTTCCCATAAATCTACACTACACCACATTAGAGTTCAGATGTTCCTCCTCCTCTGTGATCACGTGGATTCCGTCCTCTCCAACACGTAAACACACAGAAAGAGAAAAAAAATCATTCATGGCCTCAGTTTCACCTCTACAGGCAGGAAAGACATGTACGTCAGCTGTGGTGACTAAATGGTGGTTAAATGAATAGTTGGACATTTTGGGAAATGTGTGTATTTACTGAGAGCTGAGAAGATTAGAACCACTCTCATATCTGTTAAACACAGGGAAGCAGTGAGAACATCAGCACCTCTAAAGCTGTGGCCCACTGCACACGGCGCGCTGCTGTACGGTCAGTGATCATCACACTGTGTAACACAAACCCGTCTCCTAAAACGTTCCCATGCAGCTAAACTGATAATGTGATCAGTGAATCAGACGACGTAATGATATGATTGTGTTGCACTATAAGAGAAGGAATAATATCAGACCACTTTCTCTAACCTTAACTATGTGCTGACATCAGGTTGCATTTACATTTCCTTCAGAAACAGATGTGCGACTGCAGTTTAGTTGAGTAGAGATGACATTTTTAGGAGACAAGATGGACGATGGCACAAAAATGAAAGTCACACCTGATTTGACATAGAGTAATTAATAATTCATTAATAATTAATCCCACACCAGAGAAATTCACCTCTTACAGCAGCACAAGGGTCAGAGAGACGAACAAAAGTGTGTGACTGCTGTGGGTTTGTTTGTAGGTCAGAAGCAGCTAAAGACATTTAACTGTTTGTTCATCTCTATTATTAGGTGGAGAGCAGCAGCAGATGCTGTGACCTATTTATTTTTCAAATATTACAAAAAAAAATACAATTTTCTTAAATGTGCCTTTGTTCTGAGGTTTTTGAAGAAAACAACACTGGCTCTGATTCTTGTAACCATTCAAAAGTTAAAGCATAATAAAACAGTGAAATGTGGCAGGTTGTTTGCACACAGGGCCGATCTTCTCTATGCACGAGCATTTTCAGACATATTCATTCACTCAACATTCACTGAATGTGACAGATACATTTTTTAAAAGTTCACTGGATTATATTTAGAGCAGTGTAATGAATGTTGGTACCTGATGATATACACGAGCTGAATACATTAACACACAGCAAAAAGTCTCCGAGTTAATGAGCAGAAACAATAAGTCTGAGAGTTATTAACACACAGAGAGTGATATCAATCATTTCATCTTTTACCAGGAAGCTCAAACAAGTGTTTCCTTATGAACTGTTTTTACTCTATTAGGGAGCAGAATATTTGAGTTAAAGCACAGCCTGCCTCTGTATTCACAAGTTCAACAAGCATTAACAAGTGACTATTTGAACTGAAAAGGTGTGAATGCTTTCAATTGTCCTTTTGAAGTAACGCCACACGGAGAGGCTGAGTGTGTTTGCAGGAGGTGAGAATTACATTTAGAGGTGTCATTTTGCATCGTATGGGCCATCAACAACACCTCGGAGTGGAGAGCTGCAACAAGTCTTAGTGCTCGGTGCAAAGCAAAACAGCGTGTTTACAGCGGGTGAACTGAACACAGTCGGGCTCACATGCTTTTTTTTTTTTCTTTTCTGTCCCAAAAAGAAAAAGAAGAAAAACAATCTGTTGGTGTCTTTATGGTTATTTAGACAAACATCTCGTCAGTCAAACAGACAAACAGCAGTAAATCTGAAGCAGGCTATCATGACTACAACAGGACTGACTTCCTTTCTGCAAGCGCATTAACGTCACAGGAAAAATCACCCAGAGCCTGGAGGGCTCCCCCCCTCCTCCCCCAGGCAGTGAGACAGCTGGGTGGGTCCAGACTGGTCACTCTGTGCTAACAGTCGGCCTGTGGCCTGAGGGGAAGAGGCAGTGATGGAGCAGATCCCCACTGTGGGAAAAGGGACAGATCGGAGAGTCCTGCTGTCAGCTCTGTGTGTTAACTAATCAGAGGCCGCACACTGGGAGCCTGTCACAGCTAGATAGTGAAGAAAAAGACTGTTTATCGCTTCTGTTCACATTTTTGCAAATAAACAGCTTTTTGTAGCCCATGTGCCACCTATTTATATTAAATGACCACTTTAATGATTCCTAGGAAGAAATTCAGGACACCAGGCTGGAGCAGCTTGGGGTTCAGTGTCTTGCTGTAGGGAGACTTGGCCGAGACGGCAGCATCTAAGTTTCAGACAAGACAAGCATGCATACTGTCTGCACTACAAACGCGCACATGCACATGATAATGCACGAGATGTAATCTGGCCGCTTGTTTCATGAATTCAAGACGGTGTGTTTGTGTGACAGAATATCAGCATCCAAAAGCAGCTACTAAGGTTGTTGTGTATCTGTCTGCTGGTAACAACACTGCACCTATGGTTTCTGCATCTCCAAACACTGATAATGGTGTAATGTGAAAACGACATAAATCAAATTCATGGTTTCTTTGTGTCGGCAAAGGTGGATTTGATGAAAGTCTGAGGGTCCACATAGACTTTGTGTCTGCGCTGACCCTGTGTACGAGCTGACTGCACATGCACCAGGTTTTTCAGTCAAACACTGTAAATAATGAAGGAGCTGTCATGTGACGCCGACATGTGTCCAACGTGTCCACGTACACATGTGTGAAAGGCGTTTGTTCAAGGACAAGAAGAAACAAGTCTCAGAGGAGCAGAGAAAGGAAAGAAAACCATGAGTCAGGGGGCACCGCTCAGCCCCTTAAATGGGGTTAAAGACAAGTAGGCATGTTGTTCTGATCTGTTCAGAGGTTACTGAGAGGGATCTGAGTTCTGTTGTTGTGATCAGCAAATCAGAAAGAAATCAATGAGCACTGACTGTAAAACTGATGGTCACTCTGAGTCTCTTACAGCACTTCTTCAGGCCTTGATGCCTGTGCACAGTTTGTTTGTGCATCATTTAAGACTCGTCCACTAAAACTATGGAAATGAATAAGCTGCAGATTATGTGTGGGCTTCGCGTCACTCTGGAGTCGTACCCCTTCATGTGTCAATTCCGACCAATGACTTCATCTGTGTTTTTCTCAAGGATATCCCTCTCCTTTCTAGGCACAATGAGGCAGCTTCCTGTTTAGAGAAGGTCCAGAACCGGACTTCACTCGCCCACCCTCTCGCCTCACGTAATTTCCCTGTTATCCCGTGTCCGAGCAGGAGGGGCTTTGGATGATCCTGTTGGACTGTTGTGGTGACAATGACCATTGTTTAGATAAATAGGTTCAAAATGCTTCTACTGTTGCAAATATCGTTTAAGAGAGATGTCAAATACGAACAATGACGTGCAACTTATTTTTTTTTTTACTTCAACCACGCAACTCAGTATCACTATTCACAACAAAAAAATAACCACTTTCAGTTTCAGGAGCGATAACACAGGCAAAGACACTAACTGAAGTAGAAACACTACGGTCTATCCTGCCTACACATGAGTATGTGCAGTTCGCTCTTTTCTCTTAATTAACTGTGAAACTTCACAGTTTACCTAGACTTCTGAAGCACGGCTCCGCACGATGAACACAAAACCCAGAGATTTTCACTTTACGCTCGCTTGAAACAGAAAGTAACAGAAAGTTCTTTCCACAAAGGAAACTGCAACAAAGTTCGTCAAAAACTGCCTCTTGTAAATATCTTCATGGTAAAATGTGAATTCATCAGAATTAAATTAATTTATTTTAAACTTGTTTACCAGGTAACGACTCTGTTTATCTGGCAGAACAAAGATGGCGGACAGTCGCGACTTGTGGGGTTTGCAGGCATCAGCAGCTAATTATCTTTTAGAGAGAACAGGTTAATTCTGTGACCCGAATGTGTGTTAATCCACATATATTAATATTAATATTATTTATTATTATTACATTATATATTTACATGTACATAGTAACATTAAGACCTTACAGAATATAAACTATTCATTTCTATGACATATTTATTCCAGCCTGTGTCAGAACCTTTAACAACACCTGATGTAAGAGACCACTGAGCATGGAGGTTTGGGGCCATCGTGAGGGACCCAAACCTCTGTGCTCTGCTGGGTCTTCGCTGTTATATTGTTGTTGCTGTGCTGCCTTGTGCACAAGTTGCTATTTTATGTTATGTGAAATTTCGGCCACCTACTTGTTACAATAAGCTGCTGCTATTTTAGCTTCTGTACCATCGGCTGTCTATGTTGTTGTGCTGCCATCTCCGCTGCAGCTGCTATTTTATGTTCTGCTGCCCGTTTGCTGTGAAGCTGCGCTGTTTTCTCAGCTGCCTGGTTCTGTCTGTCATGTTGTGTGTTGTATCTTATTTAGTTGTCATGTTATTTTCTAACTGGTATTGCGTTGCAGAAAACAAAGCACATTTCCTTAAGGGGACAAATGAAGTAAATCTTATCTTATCTTACAGGAGGTAACTCATTTAACACCTGTGGTCTTAATAGTTTTTAACACTTTCTGCAGCACAAATGCAGTTACAAAGGATTCCCTACTGGACGGCTGTTTGCTGTTCTCATCCTAAAGAACTTAATCATATTTGGGATTTTATAACATCACAACTAGTTTGGTAGCAAGTCGTTAGCATCTTGTGTCCAGATGTTCAACTTTTGAAATAAACATCTGCACATTGACAGATTCTGGGTTTTTCAGTGACTGAGAACGAGTTTCACCATTGACGACTTTTAAGGAACATTTTGTGGACAAATGATTGTTCAAAGCACAAAATGTGTGTTCAACATGTGGATCTTTAAGAAAAAATAAGTCTGCTCAAAAAACATAATTACAGATCTGTGCAAGTTTTTTTCTGAAATCTGGCTGCACCACGCTCACAAATTACGGTTTTTCCACTGACAAATTAACCTGTGGTTGACTTCACTTATGAGTGTGAAGTTTCTCTTTTTACAAACTGTACGTGTGGGAGGGAACGAGGTAGATATAAGAAAGTGTGTCTGCTCAGAGGCGAGAAGTGCTCACGTACAGCTAACAGAGGTCAATTTCAACAGGAAGTTTGGATTAAACACGTCATAATCAAGGTAAAAAATAAAATCCAGATGCAGATGTTACATGTTGTGTAACCAAGGCTTTAAACTTCCTTTTTATGGTTGCTGTGTCCTCTGACTGAGTACACTGAGTCTGGATTAAGTTGTCTGTCAGCATCATACTGCAGGGATGACACTGTTTCTGTAAGACAACCCGGAAGTTAGCATCATCCTGGTTCTCTCGACAAAAACCCAGTGTGACGTTAGTTGGTTATATATAGTATTATAGTCTGTTTATCATATTACACATTTTGTTCAGCAAGATAATCTTCACAAACACCACTTTTATTATTTTTGAAGCCTACATACAGTCACTATTAGTGGCCTGAGTGATGTATTTGACAGATTTTATGTTGTCGAATTAAATGTGACCTGGTTTTAACCAAACACATAATTTCAGGCATCTAACAAAAACCCACTGACTTGGAACTAGTTTCCAGGTTTAATCTACCTGGGCACAGTTCTTCCCAAAATCCAGGAATAAACAGCAGCAGAACTGAAAATGAAGTAAAGAGAGAACAGCCATTGATGTTCTGAATCTACATCAGGCCTCACATTTCTTTGACTTTCATTATTGCTGATATAAGTTATATTAATATCTCATGTTTCCTCATATTTTGCTCCTGTGTTCATTATTACTGAGATGGTTTGTGCATATATATATTCCGTAAAGTTTCTTTCTTGCCAGTTTGTTCTTTATTGCAGTGTTTAGCAGCTTCTATATGTCAAACACACTGTTGTACATATCCACAGTTGTACTTTTTCCACTGTTCGTTAATACAAATCACAGGAATGTCATGTCAATTATTATTAACGCAGCTCTTTGGCAGCATCTCAGTGTAGTCACGCCAATAAATCTATTTGAATTTGTGACAGAGAGGGAGAAATAGACATGAGCACAAACTCTGACAAACATGCAGAGCAACATACATCTGTAATAACACAACCAACTTCAAAGTGAACTGAATACGAGAAAAAAGCACTTGGCACCGAGCTGCAGCAGCTTATACCTGAGGACAAACTGATAAGGTGGAAACTTCACTTTCTTCCGCAGTGACAAACAGTGAGAAACATCATCTGTAATGGAGCCGCAAGAGGAGGAAGAAAAAAAAACCCCTGGAGGGGTTAAGGAGAAGAGGGAGGCAGAGGAATCGTCGCAGGGCTCCAACATTAGAGACCAACCCACTGCATGTCGAGTCCTGCCCTGCTGCATCCACACATCACACTCACATGTCTCCGTGTGCGCACTGATCGGCAGCCTGCGTCCTGCGCTCCGACCCTGGGATCACCTTTTCCCGCTGCAAACTGGATTTTTACACGTTTTTACAGGTGCGTGGAAAACTTTTAAATAGTTTTGTTTTTTTAAACTGTGTGTGGTTTAGTTTGCTGCGCACAGTGTCACTTTAGTACAACTGGTCCGTTTAACTTCTCTTGCACCGTATAGACGTTGATTTGTTTTACTGGATGTTTTTCGAGTCTAAGCGGATTCATTTGCAAAGAAACTAAATCTGATCAATTAACAGTTAATTAATTAGAATCGAGGATTTTATAGTAGATAATCAGAGGTGACATGAGTATACAAGAGCACTACTGTGGTACAAGTGCAAGTGCTTGCCTAAAAAGTACTCCAAGTACAAAAATACAATTCTTATTCAAGTTGAAGTACTCTAAGCGCATGCTCTAAAATGGACTGTAAGCAGCAGTCCTGCAGTAAGAAAATGATTTCTCTGAGTCACTGATGAAAAAATATTTTAACACTGTTGAATTACTGTTAAATTGAGTTTAGTCCAGATGTTACTCACAAATAAATCTAACACGTTCAGTTTAATTTATGAACAGATTTAAGGAGAGAAAAACTTCAACAACCTGATTTCTGAACATTTACTGTGAAAACTCAACATTCATTTTATTTCATACTCAAGTAAAAGTACTCTTAAATTTAGTGGAGTAGAAGTAACATTAAATAAGAACAGTATATCTACCAGTACAGTAGAAAATCAAAAATACTATATTAATGAATCAGCAGATGATTTGTTTGAGTAACAAACACTTCATGAGTCACGTCTGATTAACTTGTTAATTGTTATTTAATCAAATCTGAACAATAACATCAGTCATGACTTTACAGTTTTTACGAGTCCAAATTCGGTTTGACCGTTGATTAGACGCTGAGATGTTTTGTAAAAGTGAAAAATACACTTTGAGAAACCAGTTTGGACTGTTGACACACTGATCCATCAAACCATTTAAACTTCAGTCCCATAATAATGTGAATCTGACTGTTGAACAGCAGGAAAACACCAACGTCTGTGGATTAAGGATAATGTTCAATTAAATCTAGTAAAGACCTTTAAAGTGTTTAGTCTCACTGAAGCCTTTTCTCCTATAAAAACAAATAATACCAGTGGTCATTTCCTGCAGGTGTGTATTAGAGCCCCCTCCTCCATTACAGCTATTATGTGTAATTATTTCTATGCATTCTTGACATTAGAGGTGGTTTCTAATTTTATTTAATACTCTGTTTCCTGATGTTAATTATGCTGACTCCAACACTAACTTTCTGTTCCTTTCCTGTAGGCTGGCTCTCGTCGCCTCCTAGTGTGCAGCCTGGGCACCGAATAAATTTTTTTTTCTTTGGGAGGGAAAACTTCTCAAACCACAGGAAATCCTACTCGATAGCATCAGAAGGAACATTTTTCCCCAAGGTACAACTGCCGTGTGCTTCTTTTTTTAGTGGCAAAGAAAGAATGCACAGACCGAGGACTTTATGACATCGTCTCTGTGGATCTAATTTCAAAAACAAGCAGAACAGAGAAAAAGATTTAAAAAAAGCTTCATCTGGCAGATGCCAACAATGTCCACAGAGTCCTCCCATGCTGCCTATGCTGCCGCAGCCCCGTCTGTGATCCCCTTGTCGCCCACCACAGGAAACCTGCTGAGGATGTTTCGTGAGTACCACAGCAATGCCGTCATCATAGAGCACTACAACTACACAGGCAAACTGCCAGGGGACAAATACAAAGCTGGACTGAAGCCAGAGGACGTAGTGTTCCTGCTGGTCTGCCTGCTCATAGTCCTAGAAAATGCTGTGGTGCTTGTGGCCATCTGGAAGAACAAGAAATTCCATCTACCCATGTACTATTTACTGGGAAACCTGACTTTGTCGGACATGCTGGCAGGTTTCACCTACATGGTGAACATAGTAACATCTGGTTCCAACACGCTGAACATGACCCCTGTGTCGTGGTTCTTTAGGGAGGGGGGGGTGTTCATCATGTTGGCCGCCTCCGTCATCAGTCTGCTGGCCATCGCCATAGAGCGCCATGTCACCATGGTGCGAATGAAGCCGTACCAGGGGGCCAAACAGGGGAGGATGTTTGCTCTGATCGCAGCAAGCTGGGTGGTGTCTGTGTTCCTGGGTGTTCTCCCTGTCCTGGGCTGGAACTGTATGGGACGTCTGGACCAGTGCTCCACAGTCCTGCCGCTCTACGCCAAGAGCTACATCCTCTTCTGCATCAGCATCTTCAGCGCCATCCTCTTGTCTATTGTGGTGCTGTACGTCCGCATCTTCCGCATCGTCAAGTCCAACACCCAGCGCCTTGCTTCAGTCCCACACCGCAAAGGCCTTTACCGCAAGTCCCAGAAGTACATGGCCCTGCTGAAGACAGTCACCATAGTCCTGGGAGTCTTCATCATATGTTGGCTGCCGCTCTTTATCCTCCTGCTGCTCGACTTCTTCTGTCCAGCCAAAAGCTGTAATGTGCTCTTTAAGGCGGAGTATTTCCTGGGCCTTGCTATGCTCAACTCGCTTCTCAACCCCATCATCTACACCCTGACCAGCAAGGACATGAGGAGGGCCATCATCCGGCTGCTCTGCCGACCCTGCCTCGTAACAGAAGACGGACAGGTGAAGAAGTTTGGGATGCCGTTCCTGGACTGCAGCACTAGTAAGACTGATGCAGCCTCTCACAGACTGGAGGGACTGGAGACAACAGTGTCCTCTGGTAACTTTACACCTTCTACTATCAAAGTCATTTACCCCAGGATATGTAAGACATGACCCAATGACTCTTTCTGACTTTGCCCTGACAGCAAGCATTAAGACTAGAGTTGGACTATTATGGGCAGTCCACTTCTGTCTGAACTGTGCTGAATACGCGCTCTAGTCAAGCAAATGTGAGAGCAGCTGTGTTGCACTCTGCCATGGTTTCGGTATTAATCACAAACAACATTAAGTCGATGTACTGCAATGTTGATATGTCAAATTGGGAGAAAGAAAGATGCATATTTCCACAATAGTGTGACATAAAAAAGAAATCACCATGCCTTAAAAGTGTCTCAGACCTTGTGAAAAACAAGCATTATGTTGTCTTTTAGAGAAAACAAGTATTTGTCAAAGGAGTTTCAGTGTTTTTTTAGCACATAAAATGAAACTAAAGCCTGTACAGACGACTACAACTATGCCGTATGCACATTTAATAGATCAAGGATGAAGAGCAAGCACAAGATTTATCCTTATCTCTCTGTGTGTAGCATATGATATGTTGTTACAAACATGGACCATCCACACCCAAAACCATCTAATTTCTGCCATGTGAGTTTTGGTCAGCAGCAGCGGTGGGTAGAGGTCTCCTCGACCGACATCAGAGCCCTGGTGGCCTGGAGACGCACTGAAGACGTCATATGGAGGTTTGTGCTGGGTGGTTTGCAGCTTTGGAGGTCCCTTCGACATATGTAGCAACACATGATGAATGACTAAAAGCAATAAAAACTGACAGCCGAGGTTTGTCGACGCCTTCTTGGTTTAGTGGACTAGAATACTGCAATGATGTGCCAGAGCTTGTGGACAAAAATGAGCATTTTTAGAACTTTAAAATAATAAACGTGAGATAAACGTCATCTTCCTTCAACATCCTATGAAATGATGTTGATCTATTTTTCTTTGGAAAGAGCGCAGATCTTGTCCCACACCAGAGACATCTGTCAAAACCCAGACAACAGTGTGTGTGTGGGCTTCAAAGTCCTGGGGAATTTCATTGTGGTAACAGCAACATGAAACAGACACTTTCCTAAATCTAATATTGTACATAAATGTGAAGAGAAAAAATATATATTTACAGATTTTTTTAGTGTACATTGTAAATATCTATAGCCTTTTCTGAGTTTTTGTGTTTTGAAAATCTCACTTAAGTTATGAGTCAGTTTTATGTATGCACTGAATAAACATATGTGAATAATGTTTACATGTTTATATTTGTTACTTCTTAAAATGACTCAGTTTTCTCTCTCAGAGGTTTTCAATGGTTAAAGTTTCATATCTCACACTGGTTGACGTCCTCCTCGTTTCTCATTACCAAAGAAAATTCTTATATTCACAAGCACTTGCTATTTTGATTTTACATATAAAGGTATGATAAACTACAGAAAAATGCAAATGATGTAATATTACATTGGAATCTAATAATATTACCTTAAAAATATTAAATTGAGACAAAAAGTATATTTTTCTAGTTTTTATTTAATAATTGTATTCTACACATACTGGCAGTGTAGTTTTTTCAATTTAATAATAAAAGATAAAAAAAATTACAATAATAATAATACAATCAAAAATTTGATAATAAAATACTAACATTGTTTTGTCCTAATTGCATGTACATATTTAGATTTATAAGTGAATAAATACTGAATGACCAGTAATCAGTTATATCCCTGCAGAGCTTAAAAAGTTCAGTTTGATTTAATAGTTTCTGAGGTCGTAGTTTATAATGACACGAGTACTATCTCAAGTTATATCAGATTATAACATAGTTTAACATCAGGTAATGTTAAGTATTATAAGGCGTTAATACCAAGTTAAGCATCGACACTGAATGTAGTACAAGCCGAGTAATACTCTGTTGAATACTACATTAACATTAAGAGTGAACTGTCCAAATGAAAACCATAACTGCCTACTGACACACAAAAAGACAAACACATGCTTAACTCACAAAACCCCACCTTCATGGAAACCACTTGTTGAAACCACTTTGTATCATATGTGCTGGAGTATAGGTGAAGTTTCAGAAAACAAACCTATATATTTGATGCTCTGTTTACCGTAAGGAAACCACATATCGTTGCGTGGTTCTTACAAGTTATGGTATGTGTAAGTATGAGCCTCGCCAACACAGTATTGTGATGCAGCCCACTCTAAACCATCTGCCATTCTGCAGGGGTGTGCAATCATGTCTCATTTTCAAAGAAGGAGAAAGTTTCAGTTCTCAGTAACACAGGCCTAAGGGTAAATAATCAAGATTCCTTGCAATGCAGAAACAATATGTGGGCACTATCTGTGGTGCAACAGTAGATTAGTTTGTAAGTACACTGGCAAGAAAAAGTTTGTCAGACATGTTCCTCACTCATTTGAAACAATTTCATCAGCAGTTAAACCATCTACAGTAAAAACTTTTACAGATTTGCTTCTCACTCCGTGTTAAACTTTAACAAGGGAAATATCAGTTTTATCCAGAAGTTCCAGGTTGGATGGTCTAAACTTGATCATGTATGGTCTAACATAAGTTAATCTCCAGGTCCACAGGGAGAGAGACCTGTCATTTTCAGTGTAAATTAGAACTAAAAGAGGCCAAACAAAAAACACTGCAAACCAGCACAGCAGACCTTTGGGAAGTGCAGAAGGTTTGGGAGGAAATCTCACCTGAACATCTACAAAACCTGGTTAGTAGAATGCAACACGTTTGTCCAGCAGTTATTGCTGAAAGTAAAGTTTGATTTTCACTCTCTGCTCAAACATGCTTAAAAATGTATTGTTGTTCATTTTGGTGTGTTTTGTGACCCATTTACAACAATTTGATTGAATCAAGCCAACATAACACAATAAGTATAATAATATATAAGTGTGCAGGTGCTTTTTCTCACCAGTGTATATCAGCATCTTGGTCTCATTGCTCTTATATTATCACATCAGAGACAAAGTTAATTGTTTTGTATAATATAGATATATATTTTTAGAGACTACTTGTACCAGTGCATTACTGCCTATGGCAAACATCCTTTAGGCTGCAGCAGCAACAGTCCTTACATGAACATATTATACCAGTTCTCTCCTCATAGCTCCCAGTACAGCACAAAATGCACAAACCTCATGTGAAATCCAATAATTCTGCTGCTGGTCTGTAAAGTATTTAATGTTTTGGCAGACCAGGATATTAGTGCTCTGCTCACTGACTACTCTACAGTCTTTGCAGAGCCTCAGTGCCTCTTCCAACTGTGCCCCAAAGATCCAGGTCTTCAGAAGAAACTTACTTATTTTGGTTCTGCTCTCCAAATCAAATGGTCACATCCTTTATAGTCAAGATCTGCCACATTTAAAAGAAAGATGTTTTCTCAGTCTATCTACCTACAGTTGAAACCAGAAGTTTACACACATTGTATAAAAAGACCCAGTTAAGATTACTAAAATTATTTCTATTTGCTAAATGCTAGAATAATGACAGAGAATCTTTATGACTTTCTTCAAAGTCAAACGTTTACATACATTTCTTTAGTATTTGGTAGCATTGCCTTTAAACTGTATGACTTGGGTCAAACGATTGTGTATCCTTCCAAACGTTCTCACAGTTTGCTGTAATTTTGGTCCATCCCTCCTGACAGAACTGGTGTAACGGAGTCTGGTTTGTAGACCACCTTCCTCCTAATGTAACAGTGGTCATTATGGCCCAACAGTTCAATTTGTGTTTCATCAGACCACAGTACATGTCTCCAAAAATTAAGACTTTGTCCCTGTGTGCATTTGCAAACTGAAATCTGGCTTTTTTTATGTTGCTTTTGGAGCAATGGGGTCTTCCTGACCGAGTGGCCTTTCAGCCCGTGTCGGTACAGGACTCGTTTCACTGTAGCATCTTCACAAGGCGTTTTGTTTTTGTTTTGGGGTTGATTCACACATTTTGCACCAAAACACGTTCATCTCTGGGACACAGAACCCGTCTCCTTCCTGAGTGGTATGATGGCTAGACACCCCCATGGTGTTTATACTTGTGTATAATTCTTTGAACAGATTAACGTGGAACCTTCAGGCATCTGGACATTGTACCCAAAGATGAACCAGACTTGTGAAGGTCCACAGTTCTCTTCCTGATATCTTGGCTGATTTCTTTTGATTTTCCCATGATGTCACACAAAGAAGCAGTGTGTGTGTGTGTGTGTGTGTGTGTGTGTGCGCCTCCAATTAACTCAAAAGTTGTCAATTAACATATCAGAAGCTTTCAAAGCCATGACATCACCATCTGTGCTTTCCCAAATTGTTTAAAGGCATAGTATTCTAAGTGTACGTAAACTTTTGACTCCGAAGAAAGTAATAAAAAAATTATCCGTCTCATTATTCTAGCATTTAGCAAATAGAAATCATTTTGGTAATTCTAACTGACCTAAAACAGGAGAAGTTTAGTCAGATTTAATGTGAGACAGTGAGAAAAAAAAGTTGTGTCTTTTCATACAGGGAAAGTAAACTTTTGGTTTCAACTGTAGATCTACCTAATTTGTATATGTGTATATATATATAACACTCAGGTGATATGATCGACTCATCTGTATATTTTGCAAGGCCTTAAAGCACTAGTAGTATCACTGGTGTTCATCACACTTCATAGGGCTGATATCAAGCTAATTTAGTTAATGTTGATATGGTTCTTTCTTCTTCTCTTTTTTGAGCAGAGACCAGCTGCAGTATTCAAAGCAACCCCCCCTGTTATCAATAAATAACATGGGGGGGGATTTGACTCTGGAATCAATTAAAACCGACTTGAAGTAGCTCTGCAGTGACACCCGGTGACCAACACTCTGCTTGGTCTGATCAGTGCTACAAAATGAAATACATTAGAGAAGAACTTTGAAGAAAAGCAAAGCTTTGGGAAATTTAATTTTTTAAAACAATATAAAAGATGTTATAGAAAGTAAGGAAACAACAACAAACACATTTACAGAGACAAACACAATGTACACAACATTTCTGCCTAAACCACCATCTTTCATCTACCATTTAGTGCCGACAAAGCTCCACAGCTCGTCGCTCACGTCGCTCCGTGATCTCACAGAAGTGTCAATGTTGATGGGAGTCGCCAGGTCTGCTCCATAGTGCACTGTCAGACGAGACAACGGACACAGTGAAACGTATTCTCACAGACATTCACTTACGCTGGGGGCGATAAAACAACCAGTAATTATTACTGATGAGTAAAGTATCTGTCTGATATGTAGGTCAACACTGCAGCACACTCATCCTGTTAGACCACAGGTACTGGGTTAAGCAGCTGACACGTACCGTGGCTGGGAAACTGGCAGAGAGACGTCACAGAACACAGATGATTTAGAAATGGTTTTACTTTCTATTTATAGCAAAGCAATTTCTGATTTAAACTGGCAAGACGGGAAACATAACAAATATTTCCTTCCATCTGAAAACTTGCCATCACTATACCAGCAGCTGAGCTCACAAACAGGTCTGGTGTGGTAACACTGGTTGAAACCCCAGAAGCAGTTGCTACTGTCGCTCTTTCACACATTACCTGACAAAAAGCTCAAACAGAAGCAGGGACACGATGAGTGCAGCTTCATATTGTATAGTTTACGACATGATGCCAGCTAGAACAAAATGATTTTAAAAGCTAAAGAAAGCATTTGACTGCAGGTATAAAGTCCCGGGACAGAAACATATTCAGCTTCATGCAGAATGCAGGAAAAAGTGGAACATACGAGCCTTACAATCATTAACATTAAACCGTGTTGAAGCAGAGAGAAGCAAACTGTTCATTAAAGAAAATAAATGACCTGATTTCTGAATTTCATTTTGAATTCTGCAAAGTACCCTGGGAGGTTTTCTTGTAAAACACTACATTCAGTTTCAGTGTGTAAGCTGTGAATAAGGTGTTAAAATCATCCTCATCTTTAAAGTAATAATTATAATCCAATAAAATCATATTCATTCAGCCAAGAGTACTTCTATGTTAATAGTATAAATTTTACTGTATACAGTAATAGTTACAATAGGTATAGAAAAGAATCACCCCCTTTGAAATATTTCCATTTTTTTTACCGCCTTAAATGAAAAAACCACACAAAAAATATTTCTTCCCAGCTTTACTTACTCAATGCAACTTATAACATCCCAGTGAAAGATATCACAGCTACAGTTCAGAAAAAAAAAAACAAGAAATACTGAGATTAATAAAGGATCACCCCCCAATGTCAATATTTTGTTGAACCACTTTTTGCTTTAATGACAGCCTTGAGTCTGTTGGGATACTTCTCTATCAACTTTGCACATCTAGATTGAGCAATATTTGCCCACTCTTCTTTGCAGAACTGTTCAAGTTGGGTCAAATTGGATGGTGAGCGTTGGTGGACTGCCATCTTCAAATCTCTCCACAGGTTTTAAATAGGATTTAGGTCTGGGCTCTGACTGGGCCACACGAGAACATTCACTTTTTTCTCCTTCAGCCACTGTGTGGTCAATCGTGGTCAAAAATGTGCTTCGGGTCGTTGTCATGTTGAAAGGTGAACATTCTGCCCATCTTCAACTTTCTGGCAGAGGGTAGCAGGCTTTCTTCAAGAATTTGACAGTATTTTGCCCCATCCATTTTTCCTTCTACCCTAATGAGAGCCCCAGGCCCTGAGGCAGAGAAACACCCCCACAACAGGATGCTGCCACCTCCATGTTTTACTGTAGGTATGGTGTGTTGTGGATGGTGAGCTGCATTAGATTTCCGCCAGGTGTACCGTTTGGTACTGAGGCCAAATAGTTCGATTTTGGTCTCATCTGACCATAAGACCTTTTTCCACTTGGCATCAGAATCTTCAAGGTGCATTCTGGCAAAGCTCAAACGAGCCTTAATGTGGCCTTTTTTGAGAAGTGGCTTTTTCCTTGCGACCCTCCCGAACAAGCCACAATTGTGGAGCGCTTGTGAAATTGTTGTCACATGCACACAATGACCACTCTTTGCCATAAAGTCCTGTAACTCCTTCAAAGTGGCCATTGGCCTCTTGGTAGCCTCTCTTTACCAGTTTCCTCCTTGCTCTTCCATCCAGTTTGGAGGGACGGCCGGATCCAGGGAGGGTCCTAGTAGTACCAAACACTTGCCACTTCTTTATTATAGACTTTACTGTGCTCCTTGGTATTGATAAAGTCTTTGAGATTTTTTTGTATCCATCTCCTGCCTTATGTCTGTCCACAACTCTATCCCTGAGATCTTTTGAAAGTGGCTTGCCACCCATAGTCAGTTGTTTGCCGTCAGTTGCACTACCAGGCAAGGGAATGCTCCAGGAACAGCTGTTTTTTATGCTTCACTAATCACAATGATTACAGTTGATCACAGGTGGAAGCCAGTAACCATGGTCTGCAATGGAAATGGTGGTTACTTACACCTGACTGAGTTTAGAAAAATGTTGTTTAGGAGGGGGTGTGATCCTTGTTTTTTATTTTTTTTAATTCTTCTGAACTGTAGCTGTTATATCTTTCACTTGGATGTTATAGGTTGCATTGAGTAAGTAAAGCTGGGAAGAAATATTTTTTGTGTGTGTTTTCATTTTGGGCTGTAAAGCAAAAAAAATGGAAATATTTCAAAGGGGGTGATTCTTTTCTATACCCACTGTACATGCAGACTTTGCTTTGAATACTTAAAATGTGTTTTTACAGTTACATCAGTCCTTGACTATTTATGTACAAACTCCATTTCCAGAAAGTGTGACTTTATCAAATGTTGTTTTCACTGACCAACCTAATTTTATTTTGTCAAAGAAAATTTAGAGTTTGATGCCTACAACACAAATAAAAAGCTGGGACAGAATAGTGCAAAAAAGTTTATAAAATGTTCAAGAAATACCTTTGTGTATGGCTCCAAAATTAGCAGGTTGATTGGTAACATGGTAGGGTATCATGATTGGGTATTGAAGGAGAATCCACCAAAGACTCAGTCTTTGCAAGCAAACGTAGATAGTGGGTCATCGCTTTGTGCCAACTTTTGTGAGAGAATTGTGAGTCAGTTCAAAAAGAATATTTCTCAACACAAGAATACTTGGATGATACTTGGTGCCTTTGCAGTCAATGACTGCCTGAAGTCTGGAATCCATGAACATGGCCAGGTGCTGAGTTTGATCCCTCAAGATGCTTTGCCAGGCCTATACTGTAGCTGCCTTTAGCTGCTGCTTGTTTGTGGGTATTTTTGTCTTCAGTAAGTGGGTTGAGATCCGACTTGGCCAGTAAAGAATATCCTATTTCTTTGCCTTGAGAAACTCAAGTTTTAAACTCAGTTTTGCAGCATTTGGCTGTATCTGAGCAGAGAGTACAGCCCTATACACTAAACACCTCAGAATTCATCCTGATCTTTTTATCAGCACTCAAGTCAATCAATAAATGCCAGTGACCATTGGCAGCCATACATGCATACCATGCCATAACGCTACCCCCACCATGTTTGACACATGATGTGGTATGCTTTGGATCATGAGCTGTTCCTTTTCTTCACCATAGTTTTCTCTTCCCATCATTCTGGTACAAGTTAATCCTGGTTTCATCAGTCAGTACAAGTATTCCAAAACTGGTCAGGGTTTTTAGGTGTTTTCTATTTGTGCCCCCAAAATGTGGGTGTGTGTATGAAGATGGCTGTAATTCCTGAGTGGTTAATCCCTCCCCAAGAGATAGTGAAAATCTTTTATTATCTACTTTTAGTGATGAGCTACATTTTACTCTAGCTGAGTTGAGAGTAACCAGACCCTCTTTGAAAATGTTTAGGCCAACTGATGTTTAGCCTAATTCTTGAATGAAGTAGGTGTATAATGGAGCCATAGTGCCACCAAAAGGTAATTTTGCTCATTATATCACTAAGTCAGAATTAATTAATTACTTAAAGACAATTCCAGGCCTCATTCTGCATGTGCTGGAACAGTGTGGCTTCATACGCACAGTGTGTGTGCTTGATCTGGTCAGTGAAAAAACTTAAACACTTTTCTTTGTACCTTTGTCAGATAAATAAAGGTACAAGGGAAATAACAAATCACAGATTTTAGATTTTATTGCATTTTAGAAAAAGTCCCAGCCTTCCTGGAAATAGGGTTTGTAAAACAAATTTAACATTCAAATCACACATGAACATCATTTCATATGTGAAACATTTTCTTAATGCATTTTCTATTGATCAGTTGATTAGATTTGTCACAAGAAATTCAATACAGCCTGTGTGAAAATATCTACACTGATGAGCCACATCAACACCACTTGGTGGTTTTAATGAAGTGGACAACATGGGCACTCTGCTAAGTCTGCAGCCACGCAGCTCCATATGTAGAAATCTGCGATGCACTGTGTGTACTATCTATTGATCATGGCCTGCATACGGTTTTTCATCAAACAACATCAAAACCGCCAGGTGGTTAATAGTGTGGCTGATCAGTATATTTCACATTTCAAATAACATTGCAGCATAGTTCCACATGCAGTATGTCTCAGTTTACATATTCTACAGGTGCATGTACTTTTTCACATGTAAAACAGAATTTCACAGGTGATGAATTAATATATAGCCCAAAAGATCTGATCTTGTTGTGCACATGCTAATATAATAAAGTTGTGGACACTTGTCCCTGGTCTGTTCACAGCCCAGATTAAGATCATCTAATGTATGACCTAGCATTTGAAATGAGGTTATAAATAATTGCAGTACATAAATAAATCAAAAGCAGACAAGGTAAAACATATCAGACCAAAACTAAGGTGTATATAGGTATATGTGGTTTTTGGACGTTTCAGGTACCTGTTTGTAACAGTGCAGGAAACGGGAAAGATTTCTTCCAGGACAGACAATGTAGGGGTACAAAGTGGACATCTTCTATATCATGACTACTTTATTTTAATCAACTTGCTTTGTGTTTTCTCTTCTTCACTGATAACCTCATGATTAAAGCTACTCTTTACAATATAGTCACTGTCATTAATTTCTCTTCAATGAAGTGAGGCTGACAGGAGACGAGCTGCAGCCGCACAGCTCAACCTAACAATTTGTTCTTGTCAAAGTTGAAGAGGGTGTTTAAATGGATAGAACATGAACCGTATTGGTAACAGGTTAGGAAATAATGTGTTAGCCTGATAGTCAAGAGGACACACACACACAGGAAATGTACTACCTCTTAGCTCTGAGACATCTCTGTAGTCCCAGTGGCTTCCTGGCTCCACAGATAGCAGGCTAAGAGGTCACACTTATTTTGTCTGCCAGATTGTGAGAACAGTGCTGGGGTGTTCACTGCAACCATTTGCATTTGCAACAAATGCTTTCGTTAGCCTCCTTTTGATGTTGGATTTAATTAAATAAGATACTATTGTGAATCTAATTAATATCAAAGTTGCTAACAAAGGTCTCTCACCAAGGAGCAGAGCAGTCAAAGCAGGTGGAACAGCAGGAGTTCCCCTTCAAATGCAAAGCATGAACACAAATGGATGGTTACACAAATGACCTTTCTGAGAAAGCTTTGTCTGCCAGGTTCTGTTCATTTTACAGAGTCATCCTTGTAATGAAAGTAAACTCTACATCTGTAAAATCACTGTTTGCTAAGACTTTTTTTTCCTCTTTGACTGTCATTCTGTGCTGGTAATGACTGTGCACCCCTCTGGTTTAGCTCTCCATGCTTTTCACTGAGGAGTGTGATAAGGTGCGGGACCTGATGCACGTTCACTCCTTCAGCTATGACTTCCACCTGCGAGTGGTTCATCAGTATTTGGTCGGCTGCCACATGACGCTGCGCCAGGGCTACCAGCTCACCGACTTCCTGGACGACTTCATCTCCCATCACCCAGATATTCCTAAGTTTGGCCGCAACCACGTTTTCCAAGGTGAGTTTGGTGACTTTTTAAAACGAAAGATGAAACGATAATAAAGGGTTCCCCTTTTATTAGTAGTGCATTTCACTTCACTGTTCTATTATAGCTTTGTCATAGATATTTGCACTAGAACAGGTACAGATTCTGGGGAATCTATACATATTTTAATCTCTCAGGTTGGATACCTGCACTAGAAATACATGAAGTAATGGAAATGGCTTTAATTTGTTTTCCTCTTTACTTGTATTTGTTTACCACTGTTGTCTTACCAGGAAGTCTTTCTAAGTTGCTGAAGAGATAAGATATTTGTGTCATGTTTTGACATGGAGGGGTTGTTATGCTGTCTTTCTGATCCCCTGATCCTTGTCCACATCAGGGAGTTTCTCCATCTCCACGGGAATGATAGCAGCCCACCAGCTCTACAACTACATCACTGACCACGCTAGCACCTATGGCATGAAGCCGCTGCGCATGTCCAAGACTGCAGTCACCACTGACAACAAGAAAGGGACTCCTGACCAGTACGCACTAGTGGCTCTGTGGAACAGGTACAAATACCTCTGAATCACAGAATAAATCTACTCTCCTACCTAAGCTGCTTCACATTCTTCTGTTCTTTCCTGCTTTAGCTCAGGTTCTTACAAGGATCTGGAGGGCCTTCACCACCATGACGATTTTGACGTGTCCTTGGTGGTGTGCCATAATGCTGCTCCATTTGAGGAGCAGTCAGATGGGGAGAGGCATTTGCTGAGGTACGAAGATATGAAAGCGCTTATTCAAGGAGACATAAAGCATATAATAATAATCAGTAATAACAGTCATTGGTGAGAGCAGAGCTCGGCACACCATCACGACTCTCACCACATGCTGTGGGAAATCTGTGAAGAAGCTGTTTCTATCACACTTCAGTGCTATGCACTGTTTTCCTGTAATATATGCAGGGTGTATTTTTACTTTGCTAGCGCCTAGTATTATCTTTAATGCTGAAACTGGCCAGTAGGTGTGGTGTTCCCAAACTCTTTCAGCTCTGTGGTGATGCAAGCTTCATTTGTCACCAAACAGACGCCACTGTTTCTCCAACACTCCAGGAAGGTTCAAAGGTGTGCAGGCAGGGCTCTGGCAGGTTTGCAGAATCGTCTTGTATGTGGCACGACACCACTATTAGATTTATTAATTGGCCACAACATACTTTGGCAAGGATTGTCTTGATTTAAGCCCCCTACAGACTGTGAAAATGCATCAGTCTTATACGTTTTTGCACGCTACACTGTGCAACATGGATCTATTAAACTTTCAATCAACTTTAATGAATGTAGACCGTATGATCCTAACCTGCTGAATCATGGGATACTATGCAAGTCTGTATAGAACAATAAAATATCTTCAATTCAGTTCAAAATCACTTTATCCCTGTAAGCGCAACTTAATAAATGCAGCAACTTGTTATTCAGTCATATGATCACACTATCACACAATTGTAAAATAAAATTCTATAAACCCTCAATAGTACATGTAAATGAATGTAGAAACTAAAAAAACTGGAATTGTCAACAAAACTGGTAAAAGTTATTATGACCAATGACCAATATAAGTAATGCTGAGTAACAATTTGTTTTGCATGAAGGCCTCTCAATGGCCTGAAGGCAACAAGAAAAATTTGCCTCCTAAAATATAATAGTCTCGTAGTCTTCCTTCTAATCTCTGGGAAACCAATATACACTGCTCAAAAAAATTAAAGGAACACTTTTTAATCAGAGTATAGTATCAAGTCAGTTAAACTTCTGGGATATTGATCTGGTCAGTTAAGAGCAGAGGGGGTTGTTTATCAGTGTCAGCTGTTTTGGTGTGAATGAAATTAACAACAGGTGCACTAAAGGGGCAACAATGAGATGACCCCAAAACAGTAATGGTTTTGCAGGTGAAGGCCACAGACATTTTTTCCCTCATCTTTTTTTGTTTCTGTTTTTTTTTTTTAGATTTTTTTTTGTGGCATTTTCAGCCTTTGACAGCTTGATAGTGAGAGAGGCAGACAGGAAACATGGGGTGAAGAGAGGGGGAGACATGCAACAAAGGTCCCCGGCCCAGGACTCGAACCAGCAATGTTGCGCTCACATGGCATGTGCACGAACCTCTAGGCCAGTGGTTCCCAAACCCAGTCCTCAGGTCCCCCTGCTCTGCTTATTTTCCAGCTAAGGTAATCAGCAGTGGGTGGGGCAGGAATAGCTGGAAAACAAGCAGAGCAAGGGGGCCTGAGAACTGGGTTTGGGAACCACTGCTCTAGGCTACCAGTGCACATGCCATGTGAGCGCAACGTTGCTGGTTCCTGGACCTCACGCCCCTCCTCATCTTTTTTTGATTGCTTTTCAGTAGTTTTGCATTTGACTAGGGTCAGTGTCACTACTGGTGGCATGAGGCGAT
>JAUMHL010000029.1:21053737-21066455 GCA_032362345.1 Sandelia bainsii
GTACCAAACACTTGCCACTTCTTTATTATAGACTTTACTGTGCTCCTTGGGATTGATAAAGCCTTTGAGATTTTTTTTGTCCATCTCCTGCCTTATGTCTGTCCACAACTCTATCCCTGAGATCTTTTGAAAGTTGCTTGCCACCCATAGTCAGTTGTTTGCCGTCAGTTGCACTACCAAGCAAGGGAATGCTCCAGGAACAGCTGTTTTTATGCTTCACTAATCACAATGATTACAATTGATCACAGGTGGAAGCCAGTAACCATGGTCTGCAATGGAAATGGTGGTTACTTACACCTAACTGAGTTTAAAAATATTGTTTAGGCAGGGCGGTGATCCTTTATTAATCTCAGTATTTCTTGTTGTTTTTTTGAATTCTTCTGAACTGTAGCTGTGATATCTTTAACTGGGATGTTATAAGTTGCATTGAGTAAGTAAAGCTGGGAAGAAATATTTTGTGTGTGTGTTTTCATTTAAGGCTGTAAAGCAAAACAATTTCAATATTTCAAAGGGGGTGATTCTTTTCTATACCCACTGTATATTGCTGTAATATTTATAGACACACAGCATCACCCAGCCCTGACAAAAACAACACACAAGATCAAATACAAAAAGGTAATAAACACACAACTTTACCTCCTTTTAAGATGTTGGGGGGTCTATTGTATTCCCACTTGATCTTGGTTAGTACATAGTACAACTGAGCCACATACCTGAAGAGGGAAGATTTAAAAAAATAAATTAATTAAAAAACTTTCAAGACCTGAATCTAACTGCTGACAAAGCTTCATGTAAAGTCAACTGCAGGAAACTCAACAGTGTCTAATATATTTAATTGCCAACTTTCAATTTCCTGACTTTTTCAAATCAGGTTTGTTTTCTGCTCGGACAGTGAATTGTTTTATCTGGAAAAATGCTGCAGAACACTGAGAAATGATCTGTATGATTTAGCCATAAGACTAGATGTTCATGTCAAACGACCAACAGCCTAAAACCAAAAATAAGCTGTTTATAATTACATAAAATCAGCAAAACCTCATATTTAAAACATTTTCAACACAGTCACAATTTAAAAACAATAATTATGATAAATTATCAAACCATGTGCCAATTCATTTTCTGTTAATCAAATACAAAAAAAATCCTTTACACTTTAATTCTTTTTTGTTCGTGACTCACCTACAAAAGGCACATTGCTAAATTAATAAACCTGATTTATGTCAAAAGAACTGGACTCCTTCAGAACTTGCAGGTTTTTCCATCCACCCATTTTTAACTGTTTATCCAAGGACAGGTCACGGTGGGAATCTGGAGGAGTTATTCTGTATCACAGTGATGTTGTCAAAACTTCCAATAGTACAAAGTCGCTAGTAGTATGTAACAGTACAAGCAGCTAACAGCTAATTCTGGCTTAATACAACATCATTTGAATCATACAGTAATTATGAGATTGTTTCACTTCTTTCTTGTAACAAACCATTTCACATAGTGACCTCAGGCTCATCCTTCATTTTGTTGTGTCCCAGGTCGTTCGTCCTACAAACGTAGGGAATCTGGCAGCAGTGTAAATATGGTGGATTGTGATAAGGTCTCCATTTTTATTTTTTGTTAATACACTTTTCTGTACTTTGCAACCCTCCAAAAAAATGCTGATTTGTTGAAACTGAATATTTAAATAAATTCAATGTGTACATCCCCGAACTATCAGAAAGTGACAGTTCAAAAAATGTAAGTAAAACAACTGCATAGGCAGTTAAACCTCCAGAAGACCAGAATCTACTACAGGACTTTGTAATGAATCAGACAACAGTGGTACAGTGTTTGACTTGTATTCAGTTCCCTCCACACCCCGTAATGGAAAGTAACCCAGCTTCATCTCTGAAGATGTGAGACTCACACTGCTGAAGGAATGACCTCTGTGGTGTCTTCATCCACCTCCTTCTGAAGAGTCTCCAGGTCGTGCTCAGTGTTTCTCAAACTCTCTAGCTCTCGCTTCAGGAACCTGGAGAAGGGTTAAGGATGAATGCAGCAAGGCGTGGGTCAAAAATCACACAATGAAAACATTCTGACTCTCTTCACTGTCTTTACCAAACACAAACAAAGGTTACTGTATTTCTGAGTCGGTGATCTGGCTCTTGGCTGTGCACTGTCTCAGCTGTTCCTCCAGGCTCTCCAGCTCCCTCTCCCTCTGCTGTTTCTCCTCCTCCATGTCCAGCAGCCTCTGGCCCACACTCTCCTTGATCTCAGCCTCCTCTGTAGTATAGGGAGATCAAAAAGGGTTTTCTTTCAGACCCAGGTCAAGTCAGTTTATTTACCATTTAAAAACAACAGATTGGATTCTATTATTATTTTACTGATAACTGCAAATAACACCAGTTTGGTTACTGCATAAGAAAACTGAGAGGTCATAAAATGTCTGATTACTTGCCTTTTAAAATCTGTGTCACAATCTTTTTTGTTTCTATGTGCTGGTCAAAAAGCGCAAGATGATTATGTTTAATTTCTCTCAGTTTCTCAGTTTGGGCGCTGTTGATCAAGGCCACCAACGTCTCCCCCGTCTCTTCCAAGTCTTGAAATTTATGACCCAGATCCATTGTAGTGACAGTGACAGAGTAGACTGACTGACTAGAGGACACATAACAGAAGAAAGTAAATGAAAATACTGCACGTTTTTCCACACAGGGGGCATCAAGTGAGATATCGTCAAGGGTTGTTAAACTTCACAACATCAGAGACAAAAAAAAAGAAAAAAGTAAAAGTCCAGTTGTGGCACAAATATTCAGATAAGTTACTGCAGCAATGTAATAATACTTCATACCAACTAAAGTCCAGAAAATACTCAAACCTTTACAGATACAGCTGTAATCCATGAGCACAATGGTCGTTATTGTACTAACTTTATAAATAAGTGTTGACTTGTTGACTTATCTTTAAAGTACTAGTTGGTAGTTTGAGTCAAATTAACACACCATAATATTTTAGTGTCATCACATTTAGTTAAAATTTATCTCTTGAGCTTTAGATAAATGCAGTAGGCAGAAAGGGGACGGATTTCCCATTTGAAATGCAGAGGAACATGATGCACACAGTATGTATTGTGTTCCATTGCTCCATTTTTTATAGACTGTAAGTATACTTTTGAGGTACTTGTATGTTACAAGGTACATTTACTTTAGGTACTTTGAATATAAAAATAAATAGACAATACAAATATAGATGACAATACAGTGCACAACAATAGAGCAACACCACCACCAGCTGCATGAAGATGATTTATTGTTGAATCTGGTAATTTACTCACTTATCAGGTTACTGTCAGTTTGTGTTGCTTGTAAATTGTACTGTGTTATACTTTAATGCGTTTCTGTATGTGCCCAACTCATTTATATGAATTAGCATAAAGGAAAGTACAGTACAGTTCACAAGCAGCTCAAACTACATCTTCTAAAATGAGCACAGTTAAATCAACTCCTCTGAAAAAGTTATATTATATTATAGTATAGTATACAAAAACTGAACATTATCACCTTCACGAAGGTGTTTTTTACAGTTCTGCTGAAGTAGACTGACTTAGTTTTAGCTTGATTTTGGTCTTTTACTTATAACTTATGATTGAAGTAGTACTACTCATCATCAGCTAACTAGCTGTTTGTTAGATGTTGTTAAATACAAACTTAAATTGTTTCTTTCGTGCTCTTACCACAAATCTGAATTTGAGTAACACCAACTTATTTTAGTAAATGTGTATTTGTTTCCAGCGCAGTCACTCTCATTGAACTTTACCAAAGAAAGACAGAAAAATAAGACATTAGCTAAAGACAATGTTCGCAATGTTCGTCGTGTAGTACAGACGTTAGTTAGCTACATGGCTAAAACTAAGATAGAAATCATACTAGAGAATATTACACGTTACAGTAATATTATCGACTCCTTATCTAAGCCGTGTGTACAGAGATATGTGAGAACGAGGTAAGTATTAGTAAGATTCAAACAAAAACAACAGACCTCCTTCGTTTCCGGGATTCAAACTCAGAGCCGGAGCGCGCCTCTTCTCTTCTTCTTCTATGGTGTCTGACGGATTTGGACATGCGCACAGCGCCACCTGCTGTACAGGCATCAACGGTCAAACGGTAAAAGTTTAACTCTTATTTTCTCGACTTTTCTTTTTAATTGATTTGATAATTTAATTGATCATTTTGGCTGTTTTACAGCTTTTGGCATGAATTTTTGCAGGAGCTTTTTTTTTACTCACATCTTTTACTCTTACATGTCTTTTATCAGTCTATTTATGCATTTTACAGCCTCTGGACACCTCCATGACCAAATGTACACGTACAAAAAACTTCTATAAAATCATCATACATCAAAAAAAAATTCTGCTTTTTCATAAATCACTTAAACAACTTCCAACCTGCTCAAAACCACCAAACATTCAATCGTTTTCAGGATTAGCAGTTATTTAAAAGACTAAATATGTAATTTTTTCAGCTTTCCTTTGCAGAATGACAATGTAGAGCACAAAGCTTTTGTGTTGACAGAAATGTTCAAACAAGACGTAGTATAGTTATATTAGTTTTAATTGCATAATATGGTTTTTGGTATTTTTCTGAGGTAATGTCAATTTACATTTAATTGGATTCCTAATTTAAAAAAACATTTTCACACTTTCACACACCAGAATATGACTGAAGTGTGAACTTGGGTTCTCTCCCCTGCATGTACTGCAGTTTATTACTTTCATTCACCTGTAGCTGATCTGTGAATTAAGACACAGGCGACACACTTCAAGTGGTTTTAATGAGGGAAAACGTTTGCTCAAATACATGTTTATTACAGTAAACTGGTTCAAATCCCTGGTCAGATCTTCATATAATTATTATATTCTATTGTACAATTACAGATACAAATTCAGTATCCCACTATTTAAAAGTTGGATGTGAGGCCAGGAAACAAAAGCGAGCTGATGCGTCAGCGTCATGCATTTAATTCTCACACTGTAAAAACTGCTACAATCGTATAGTCGGCAGTTTCAGCAGCGGCCGTCATCACTCCTTCTTTTTCTGCTTCTCTTTCTTCTCCTGCGCTTTTCGTTTCTGTCTGCCGAGCTGTCTGAAGTACAGTCTCTTGGGGTTCAGACCGTAGGCCTTCAGTCTCTGACGACTGAACTCCCGGCCGCCTATTTTCACCCCGACGCTTCTTGACAGGAGGCGTCCACCTGAGCGCTTGTGCTTCTTCTTGGACCACTGTGGCCTCTCAGTCCTGTTTTTCACCTCGTCGCCTTCATCTGCTGCTTTCTCAGCTGTGGCCTGGGGTTCCTCTTCCCGTTTCACCCTCTTCTTGGGTATCAGAACCTCTTCTTCCTCACCTGCCTCTCTGAGAGCCGGGGCGAGTGTCTCCTCTGCAGAGTCCATAACTGAGGCTCCATCGCCGTCCTCTGCCTCTCTGTCTTGTTTCTCAGCGTTCTTCAGACGATCTCGTCGCTTCTTCCCCACCTTGGTTTTAGCTTCTGTCAGCTCTTTATCTTCTCTGTAGATTGAATTCAGGTAAATCTTATTACATATGTGTGTATTTATCATAAGGTGTACATCAGATGAGTGTGTGCATCGTGTTATACTCACTCTGAATACACAGAGCTCAGGATTTCTTTCTTCTTCTTCTCATTCTGGGCTTTGATTTTATAGTTCTTCACATCACAGAACTCTTCCTTTTCAGACCTGAGAGAATGAAAGAAGAGTAAAAAAGTGATAAATAACCTGATAAATAACAAAAAGTGAAGGTATGTGAAAACTTTAACCACACTGAGGGCAGGTTCTGTACCTGAACATGCAGGTCTTCTTCAGAGAGCACCACCTGTTCAGCTCCTTATCATCAGCCTTTAAAATCTGAGTGAAGAACCCGTCTTCGATTAGTTCAAATCAATAAAATATGTCCCCTTCAACAACACATTAGGTCTTTTTAAATGATTTGGTCTGCTCAGAGAGAAGATTAAATTGAGATCATTTCCTGGTCAGAGCTCTCCCCGGAGGGGAGCAATACCAGATCAGTCCCTTCAAGACTCATCACTGCAGCTTCTGTCAGATTCTCATTCTGTTCTAACGGCGTTAGAATTACTGATAATTTGACAGGAGTCTGTTTTTTCTGGTTGAACCCAGTTTAAAATTCATCACAGCAACAAATCTTTAAGCCAAAACCTAGTTAGTTTATTTACAGCTAGATCAAGATAATTTAGGCTGAATCCCCAACGTGAACTGGTTTTCAAACTTCTCACTTTCTTAAATTTAGAAGGAAAGACTGATGTATAATCATGATTTGGGTGAACTCAAAAAATGAAACCTTGACTTTAATTGATTTTATTGTGTCAACAGGTTCCACGAAATTTAATTATGTCAAATAAAAAATATTTTAAGTCGATCAACTAGCATAATTCACTTTCATGGAACCTGTGGACAAGATTGGACAAGTCAAGGTTCCACTTCATCAGTGTCAGAAATCTCTTGACGTAATTATCACAATTTAATTACCAACGCATGACGAAATCACAACTGATGAAACAATCTCATGAAATCATACAGCAGCTTTTCCACCTCAGCAAAGCTCAGCTCTTCGTGTGCAGAATAAAAGTCTGACTGAATATACAGAGTGAGATCTGAAAGCGCGACAGACGTAGCAGCAGAGAGATTAGCGTAGCACTGCTGTTCTCACCTCTTCAGTTGTGAGGCCGAAGTCGTTAGGCAGGACCTGCCTGTAGCGAAACCTGCAGGGGAGGTCGTCTATGATGTCCTCGTAGTCCAGTTTATAGTACTCATCCAAGTACTGCTCAAAGCTTTTCTCCTCTGAAACACAGAAACTTCAGATAACACTGACATCCAAGAGTGATGAGCCCTTAGCGGTTATACTTTGTGTCCTGCGTCAACTGGTCATAAAATGTGATCAGATCTTCATCAAAGTCAGAAATACATGCAAACACAATGTGCTTCAGCTGGTAACACAAACACATCAACAGGGTAACATCAGCAACATATCCAGCATGCAAGATCTGACAGATCAGCACTTAGCAGTACCGAGACGAGTGAGAATCTCCAAACACAGTTTGAAAACATCATAAAGCGAGCGACCAGCTCCAGTGCGTTCATCAATCTATTCACAGAGACCCGTTTGCGAATTTAATGCTGCATGTGATCTGAAACTTTGGGGACTGCATACATTCATTAATCGACTGAGCTGAAAACTACAAAATCCATTCATCTGCTTATCTGGAGTCTGGTCACAGAACCAGCAGCAGGTTCAGCGAAGCAGACCCGACCAGTCCCTCTCCCCAACGTTTCTCATGCTCTGGGTCCACTCAGTGGCCTCCTACCAGTTAGATCTGCCCAAAAAACCATCAACAGAAGATGCCCAGGAGTCATTCAGGCCTCAAGAGACTGTTTTCTCTACTCCAAGTTCCCCCTGAACACCTCAACGTCTAACCACCCAACGAAAGAAACTCAGTTCGGCCATTTGTACTTCTTTTGCTCGCGACAGAAAGATGAGGTGAGGGATGTAAACGCAGATCGACATGTTTGAAATAAACTGAAACTAATGAAACCAGTTTAAATGTAGATCTGACCATAAATTATATATAATTACAGATAACTGCAGATAAGAGTTTATCGCATACATCGTACTGCATGTTAGATAACAGGAGGTTTTCTGACTTACGAGGATCAAACACAGGCTTGTTTTTGGTGATGGCCTCAGCAAAGTGAGACTTCTTTCTCTTTTTGCCCATTTGTGGTAAATCCTCTTTCTTCATCTTGTTCCTCTCCTTTTTCTTCTTTTTCTTGGAGGCCGTCTGCTGGCTGGGGTCATAATCTGCATCCATCTATTCAACAGGGGGACGTCTGATGAGCAAAGTGAAGTGTTTCTCTTCACTGTCAACAAAAATCACTCTGCTTTCAAGGGAAAAAAAGAACCTCACAATGAAACCTTCATCTTCACAGTGTGGCTGAGAGGCGTTATATCCTTCTCTATCATACTCCTCTTCCTCTCCACTGTAGTCCTCCTCTCCCTCTCCTGTCCATGTGTCCCAGTTCCAATGCTCTGCACACACAAAAAGCCACGAGTTAAATCAAACCACCTGAAGATCAAAAGAATCATTTGAATCCTGAGCCTCGTGTTGAGTTCTGGGTTTTAGGACTCACCGCTCTTTACACTCAAAGTTTGTCTGTCATAAAACTCTGTATTTATCAAATTAAAACTCTATTGTTGTTAGTTGCAGTTTGTGGTTTTGGGAAAAAAAATATGATTCTACTGATTTAATTCTATTGGATTCTATTTCTTTTGACTAAATCAACACTGGCTTCAATCATGCTGTATGAGAAAGTACAAGTGCTCACCCTCAAGTTCATTATCATCATCAAACTGAGGCTTTTCTTCTTCTTCTTCTCCGTAGTATTCGTCTCCAAAGAATTTCTACAATTAGCAAAAAGAAAGCACAGAAATAAGTAAAATATGATCACTGATATAATCAGGGAGAGGAGTCTGATGTTTCTATTCAGAGACGTGATGCTGAAAATCCCTGTGCACACAGCTGTCATTGTCAGCAGTTTGGCGTCGTATCATCTGGCCTAACCTATCACTGTGTTATTGTGTTTGTCGGCTCATTTTACAGCGTGTACGGAAACACATCATTGTGCAGAAATATTGTTGTGGGGAGGAATTATCACGATATATCACAGACATGGTGATGTGGCACAGCCCCCGCTGGCACCCTCGCACTTCAATGACACTTCTTCCTGAAAAGTGTTTAATTAAAAGCTCTTCTGTGGCTGCAGCCGGTTTGTCACAGAATAAAATAAATACACTGTGAATGGAGCTGTATTCTTCTTAATGTGCCGACCTCCCCGGACAGAGTCACTAATTACATGGTCAAAATAAAACGTGATCAGCTAACTACGCTGAGAAAGAAGCTGGTTGATACCATCTCAGATGAGGGTGGAGTGAGGGAAAACTGTCTGTTCACCCACCTGCATGAGCTGGTCGTGCTGCTGAGGATCGAAGTCTCCGTCCAGGTCGACCTGACTGAAGGCGAGCTGCTCATTTCCAGTCAGCTCCTGGAGCCTCTTCAGCTTCTCCATGATCTCGCTTCTCTTCAGGTTCTTCAGCTGCTTCAGCTGCTCCTGTTTCTGCTCTTTCTCCTGAAATAGTCGTTGAGGAAGACGCTTCGATTAGCTAAACAACGAAAGCTTTCGTACTACTGAGAAGTCCAACGGCGCAGTTCGAGTTCTAAAAATGTCAAACACACCTTTTTCTTCCTTTCTTTCACTTCTTCCCTTTTGCGTTTCCTGCTGTCGTCTTTGGAGCGCACCGACGTGGCGATGTTGCGGGGGTAGGTCTTGATTTGCTGAGCGTCTGGCTCTTCGAAGCGGAAGTTGTAGCTTCTCTCAAAGTCCTCCTGCCGCTCTAAGAAAGCCTCCCCATCTTCCTCTGAATCGTCTACATCATCCTGGACCACCTCATCGTAGGTCGGGATTCTGAATGCGCCAGTAGAATTGATTGTAAACGCTGGCTGCATGTCCAGGTTACATGAAAAGTGATTTGTTCCCTGTTGTGAATCTCAAAATGCCGAGCTTCAGACTCATTCAACTCCAAAAAAACGTGAAAGCAGACGCTCGTAAACCAACTTTAGCTGCAGCATCACGTTTGTAGTTTATCTAATCTTTTTGTTTGTGTTATACATAAAATCACACACACTGAACAGTGTTTCCCCTTCCCCTTATACAAGGGGGGTGCCCCGCCCCCCAAGACGGTCAAGTTTATTTAATTTTATTTCCTGTACAGCGCCAGATCACATTAGAAGTCATTTCAGGTTTCCTTTCCTATAGAACAGGTCTGTACGTTCTCTTTTTATCAAACTAAACAGCCTCATGTTATTTATCTTATTTACATGACGGCGTCATTTCTATGGTCACGTTTACTATTCTCCTCTGATCTCTGTGTCACGCGCGGCGGAGTTCTGCCGTGACGCGCACACACACAGGGACACACGTGCGCGGGTCAGGAAATATGACTTTTAAAACAAAGACCAAAACACACAGGCACCGGCCCCGGCGCAGCGCATAACACACATCGCGAGCAGCGCTCAATTACATATTATAATATATTCAATTATATTTCCACTGTACAGCTGATATTAAGCAAACGAAACAATCTGTTTATATGACTTTAGTGCATTTTCCTTGTTATGTTGTTATCTTTCTAGCATTAAATAAACTATTCTACAGTCGAACCTTCGGGCTGTATGTAGAATTATTTTTTGTGCGTTTGGAGACGTCGCGTAAAAGATTCCATATGAACATTTCCACAGTGAGAACTTCTGTGTGCATTTCTGCAGGTGTCCACAGCGCTAACTTTATTAATTATTCATGATAATTAATTGTCCCCGACTGATGCGTTCCTACCTGCCTGATTCTGAACCAAAACTTGGTTGAGTGATTTACTGACTTCACTCTGTTCCAGTTGGAACTACAGAAAGACTGTTCTGCACTCTGCACTTCAACACTGATAATTAGTGTTGTTGTTTACAGTAAATATTCACCAGAAAAAAAAAATCTGCAGCAACATACCGTTCATCGGCTTCGTCGTCGTCGTCCAGGTAACCCTTGTTGAGGACATAGTCTCTGAGGAAACGCTCTTTGTCATCAAGCTCCGGGTCGTTCCAGTAGTCTCTTAAATACTTCTGTCTCAACAACAAACCAGGATCATTACTGAGATAGTTTCCACTAACACACTGTCTTACACCCTCTTCAATCTACACACACACTCACCATGTCCTTCACCTCTTCTGGGTCCTTGAGCTCAGCCTGACCCTTCAGCCATTCCACGTAATCTGCCTCTTCTTTATCCTACAAGCACACACGGTTTATCCACATCTATAATGATTTCCTACATCACCATACTAAGATGAGCAGCAGCTGGAAGCAGCTTCTGACCTTCTCCTCCTGTGTTTTGATCCTCCTGGTCAGCAGCTGGGATTCTCCGTCTTCCTCACCACCGTCATCTTCATCGTCGCTGTCTTGGATGAACTTACGGAAGCTGGAGAGAGGTTTCAGACTCTGTAAACAGTCTGTGGAGTTTTACACTCGGACATGTTCAGGTGGTGCGAGTCTCACCTTTCTTTCAGCTCCTTCTGCTCCTGGATGTAGCTCGGAGAGGCCGCTCTCTTTAAAGAAAAAACATGGTGATTATTAGAACATCTGGCGTCATCTGGTAAGATCCCAGACTTCTAAAGGAACTGAATCATTTCATAACTTTTACCTCTCTTCTCGTGGCAGCCTCCTCATCATCACTGTCGTCGTCATCTTCATATTTTCTGCAAAATAAAAAGATTAAAATTAGAACATTTATTAAAACTATGCTTTAAAATTGAGACAGTACAAATTAATTTAGAAACACATCTATGTCATTTTATGACACTATGATGACAAGAGGCAGCTTTTTGGACAGTCGTTAAAAATTGTAAAAACTGAAACAGTGAACATAGAATTAACAGAAAACCTTGCTGATACGAATAAACTTTTTTTCTGTCATGAAAGAAAGACGTTGGCAAAGGGGTCTGTGACGAGAACATCTCTGACACCTCACTGGGCAGTTTGTTAACACAGCAGCAGCTCACCCTTCTCTTTCCAGTATGACTTTTCGTTCATAATCCTTGAGGTACATTGGCTTTGCTGCTTTCTTCGAGGTCGAAGGCTTCTCGTCACTCGTGGACGAACCTGAAAGCAAGAGACAGAAAAAAAGAACGCATCTATGAGACGCTCAAAACAAACCAGTTGTTGCAGCGTTAAGCATGAGTTTCTTTGGAAGTTAATCAACCTGCAATATTTGAAAAACCTCGAACCATCTAAATAAAAAATTTATTTTACTCTCTGCACAATGAAAGGAGATATTTAGGGCCCTATGATTTCCGCGATGCGGAAAACATGAATGGAATCAAACAATTCAACGAATGAAACGGAATCCGTTGTAAAGCGCAGAATGTCGTATAATTCACTGAAATCGGCGTGTGGGCAAAGCAAAGCAATAGTTTCTAATGAATTTTGCGCGCTTCAGCAAAGTCTTGGTCATGCAAACAAATCAGCTGAAACAAGACGTGAGTTTATTGAAGATTTTGTCAGTCTTTCCTTTAGAAAAAATTAAAGAGCTACGTCCGTTTTTGGTTAAGCACTGTAAACAAGGAGGAGCGCTGCCAGAACACGAGAGAAGCCTCTGTCAAATCGACTTACCCGTTTTTCCCATCCACTCCATAATTAGACACTTTTTAAGTGAATAAATATGATTATAACTCAGGCTGGGCATGTTAATGCAGTTTTATTTTTATTATGATGAAAGTCCGTTGCTCACTGGGTCTGAATACACATAAAGACAAACCATGGGTCACAGGAGGGGTGGGATGTTGATCAGTACTGGCTTGGGATTGGCGTCATCAGGCGATTTACCAAACTCTTACAAGGACATTTTCATTTAAAATCTCTTCCACACGGCAGAGTTGATAGAACCACAGTTATTTGTAACCACTGCAAAGTAGAATTTTCTATCACCGGAGAACTTGGAGTCTGACTTATCACTTAAATACAATGCGTGTGTGTCTGTGTAGTAAACGCGACAGAAATGACATAAGATAAATAACATGAGACTGTTTAGTTAGTTTAATAAAAGAACAAGGTACAGACCTGTGGTT
>JAUMHL010000029.1:21068168-21080026 GCA_032362345.1 Sandelia bainsii
CTATGTAAAGTGCTTTGAGATGATCTTTGTTATGATTTGGCGCTATACAAATAAAGATGAATTGAATTGAATTGAATCACACAGGTCAGAGGTGACATGTTTTCCTACAGGGGGCGCTATAACACCAACTGATTCAGGTTCACCATCAGTAAATGTAACTAAGTACATTTACTCACTGTACTGTACTTAACTGCAGTTTATAGTACAGTTACTACACTTTAGTTACTTTACTATCAATATTTGTGTATGTAAGTACTCTATATTATTAAATATCTTTATCAGAGACACAGGCCAAAAATAAGTATATTTTAATATGCTTAAATATACTGCAATATCAGCAAGTACATTTTAAGCATACTGTTAATATTTTTGTCCTGCTAAAATATATTGCAGTTGTATTACTTGCAAATACATTACTACATGTACATCCTTGTATTTACAGGCACAATTTACACTATAATAAGCACTTCTCTTGTAATATTTACACTGAGATTGAGTGTATTTGTATAGCGTATAATAAAAATATACATAAGTGATTTATTAATGCAGTACTCAATGTGTTTTGTTAACTGAATTGTGATTTTTTCTAACTTTGTATTAAAAGTATGTGTCATGTTTAATTATTTATATTTATAAGTTTTATATACTGAAGTAAAAATTCGAGGCACCTGTACTTTACTTGGGTATTTTCTTTCATGTCACTTTATACTTGTACTCCATTACAACTGAGAAGGAACTACTGTACTTTTTACTCTACTGCATTTATCTGTCAACTTTAGTTACTTTATAAATTAAGATTTTTTCATATAAAATATAATGGTTTGTTTCAAGTTAAACTACCCAACAGGAAATATTCTATAAATCTATACATTTCTTAACTATTTAGATATTTGTTGACATGTTTTTTAATAAGAAATATTTAAAAAACAAATATTTCCTGCTTTTCCTTTTAGTCATTTTAACACTGTTAAAAATGAAAATTATTTATTCATCATAGTCCTGTACAAAAATGTTTACATTTCAATCAACTACAACAGTAAAATTACTATATTTATTAATACCTATAACACTTACTTACTTTTTTACCTATAACACCTAAAGTACATTTTTCAAGATGCTAGTTTCAAGAGTCTTTTCACAGTGTGATATTAGTACTTTTACTAAAGCAAAGGATCTGAATACTGTTTCCAATGTAGCTTGTAAAATTCACGATTTAAATTTGTGAATCAAACTTGTGTTTGCTGTATTTTCAGTGCACTGTTTTCCATCTCATTTGTCTCTTGAAGACATAAAGATGAAATAAGTCACAGATGAGATTTGATAAATGAGAGGAGACAGAAAACATGTTCCCCTAAGAACAAGTGGCAAAGTTCTCACTTCTCTGAAGTCTTTGATTAAATATCACAGTCTTCTGTCTGAATGGTGTCAGACTGGTCTCTGCAGCAAAACATGGTGTGAACAAAGGTCAGTGATGGTCCAGGGACTCGACTCGGTGGGTTGGTTTTGTTTACGTAGGATCGGGTGAGCAGTAATGTGACATCCTCACACCACATGTTTTAAACAGCAGGTGGAATTTACTGGAATGTGCTCAGAAATGTTTCTGGAAAGGCGTAAACTCAGCACATGTAACTATGATTTTACCGATAATTTACATTACATGTATAAATGTGATTTCCTGTTTGTCATGTTAATTCTCCAGCAGAGACATAAAATGAGGAAAAAAACAGGGATTCCAGCAATATTATCTCCAGTCGTGTGTGGAAGTAGAATGATCCAGCAGGTCCTATGTGACCTTTGTGGCCAAATAATCATTAATGACGTCCAGCGATTCAGATAAAAGTTTCCTTTGGAAAAACAGATACTTTCTGCCATCAGTGCAAAGAAAAACAACGTGTCCCACAAGACTTCAAGTCTGGTTTTTAGAATGAGTGTGTGAGGATCAGAAACAGATCAATGAGGAGTGCATCTGTATTTACATTTTCCTCTGAAAGTCAGTACGACATGTTGGTTACTGCTCTGTGTGTTTACACACATGTGCAGATCTTTTCCCCGTCTTGTGTTATCAGACCAGCACTATTTTTCTCAGCCTTGAACTTTACAAGTCACTTGTACAAATGTGTAGGATCCGTTTGTTTCCCTCCTCTGCTCTGACAGCTGCTTTCATGGAGATAAAAATAAAATGTATCTAAACTACAGAAACACAATTGTCAGTGTGTCAAAATTAAGATTTCATTTTGGTTTTAGCATAAAGTGAAATACGACGTCAAAGGATCTTCTTTATCTGTGCTCCTGCCTGTACAAACACATCAAACTTACAATCTTTTCTCGTTGGCTTATAAAATGCTCAACACCTGGAAATGTACTATGTTGATCAAGTTGACCATGCTGTGTCAAAATCATATACCTTATGTACAAATGAATAAAAATAAAGAAGAGACCTTCTCACACACACAGCGTCAGTTGTTTTTCCAACTCGTGGTCTCACAGTGCTGGAGAATTTCTGAGAAACTTTGTGGTTCTGCCTTTCGCTGTGACAGACTTTCTAGGAAAAGGGTCGTTTTTCAAAGAACTACAAGTGCACAGCCAGAAAAGGAAAAAAAAAAAAGACAGGAAAACCTGTTAGGCATGTGTGCATACCAGAGCTGTTTAACAGTGGAATAAGGTGCTGAAAATGTTTCACAAAGTTTCATCTGCCACATACTTTAACCAGGGTTTCATCCACCTACTGATAACAACACAGAGAATGAAAAATAAGACATCCACACAGCGCTGTGAAAAAGTATTTGCCCTTTCCTGATTTTCTTTTTGCGTCTTTGTCACACAAATAATTCAGATAATCAAATACATTTTAATATTACATAAAGATAACCTGAGTAAATCCAAAATGCAGTTTTCAAATGATGATTTCAATTATTGGGGGGGAAAAGCTCCAGACATGCACTGTAGTTTTGCACAGGAGAGGAGAAAAAGAAAGAAAAAAAGAAAAGATTGTATATATAAAATGAATTGAAAAACTAAAGACAAAGCCTAAAGTAACAGCCTACTACACTTGACCTCTTTACCCAATCAGGTTAAATAACATACATTTTCCAGACCAGATCAGTTAAGTTCATAACTCTGCTAAATTTAACAGAAATGTTTATTTCAAACGAAAATCCTGGTTCTGAAACAGGTAAACTAACATTATATGTTCAGGTAGTAATTATCTACCAAAGGTTGTGTGGAAAAACTACTTGACAAACGGTTGAATTCGTTAGCATGAACAACTGAAATAGCTAAAATTACTGGACAAAATTTGAAATATTTAGCTAAAACTATTGGAAAATAGTTGAAATATTTAACTAAAAGTAATGAATAAACAGCTGAACAAAAAGTTAGCTACAGGCTACAGCATGAACAACTGAAATGGCTAAATCTTCTGGACAAAAGTTTAAATGTTTAGCTAAAACTAAGCAGTTGGCACACTTGACTAAAACTACTTGGCAGACATAATGAAATTGTTAGTTTTACTGCATAAACAATTAAAATAGCTAAAACCGCTGAACAAACGCTTGAAATATTTAAACTACTGGACAAACAGTTGACGCGGCTACAGACTGACAGAAAGCTGAAATCAGAAAACTAAAACTACTCAATAGTCAAGTTATAACTTTTAACTGTTTGCCTGAAAAGTACGAGCAAACAGTTAAAATGATAAAAGAAAGCTAATCTAGTGATGACAGAGCTCAACACAAGAATCTACTTCAATAAATAAAGTGTTCGGATATCAGTTAGCAAAGTAAATCCAGGAACTTCAGAGATTCTATAATAAATAGAAGCATTTATTTATGTACAGCAAATGTTAAAAGTTTACAACAAAGGCTGAAAGCGTGACATCACCAAATAAAAAGCAAATATTTACATGTATGAACAATATATTTACATGATTAATCTGCACTGTTAGTGTGTGAATTTGAAATAGATTGTTAGAAATGTACAGATTCACTAATACAATCTACAAACCTCCCATCACAATAACACAACCCTCAAACCACTGTAAACAGGCAGACACACTGATTTTATACAAATCCACTGAGTTTAATAGCACCAACATGTGAATAAGTCATCAGAAAGGCACACAACTGTCAGCAATACAAATACACAACAGGACACATTTGAAGGAATTCTAGAGGGAGACAAGCTTGAAGTTCTGGTCCTGAGGATCTAACTACGTACATGTGCCGCGTTAAAGAAGAGCACAACGCACAGGCTCACCGGTCATTCGTGCTTTCGTCAAAGCTTTCTGTCTTTGAGGAATGCACTAAGCCTCCAGAGAGAGGGGCACAGGGAAGGAGAACTTTAAGATGGTTCTCCAGTGAACAAACGGTCGAGACCGGAGCTAAAACAGTATATCGAGAAGCTCTGAAACTACACAGCTGCTGAAGGATATGTGTATATGTGATATGTGAGGGCTATAACAGAGTAGTTTACAAGGCACAAAAAAGGTGTGAAGTGTTTTCTTTGAGGCTAACTACTGCAGTGACTTCAGGTCCCTTTGGATGATTTATTTTCTGCACCACTACTGAGGCATCTTCTGATGTAACTCAGAATTATTCACAAGAAATAGTTCTATACCAAGTTTTTTAATTAAACAAAAGATATAACATGTTATCTGTAGAGATGCTGGTAAGCAGATTTTGTTCCCTTTTGTTCAGGGCTAGGCTAGCAGGCTAGCTGCTTCCCCATTTCCAATCTTGTGCTAAGCGACGTTAGCCAGTAGTGCTAGCTTTATATTTACAGAAATGAGTTGTTTAAGTCTCGAAACTAAGCGGCTTTGTTGCCAGTGTTTAACACTTGGTTTAACTGTCCTCTAGTGTTAGAGTTTGTCTTAGAATTAAATGAAAAGTCCAGATTTTCTTGTTTTGAGGGAAAGAAGGGACGTTTGAAGGAATATATGGTTTCTTAAGATGAGTTAGACGACTGACCCCTCTCTTATGTCTGTGCATGAAAAATTGAGCTTTATAGATTAAACAAACAAGATATACCATCTTTAGGCCTATTTATGAGATTTAGAGGTGTATGTACGTGCATTTGGGACAGAGCTATGCTAGCTGTTTCCCACTGCTTCCAGTCTTTATGCTAAGCTAAGCTAAGCACCTCCTGGATGCAATGCGATTTCCCTAAATGTTTATATATTATACGTTAATGTGAAATCAACATGAGAATAAAAAAACAACAACACAGAAATGGAAATAAAGATGCAGTTTTTAAAAACCTCTAAACCAGCGTAATCGTATCAAGTTTGACTCGTCACTGCACTTTTACAGGTGAGTGACAGCAGCAGGTGTCTAAACATTTGTTGGAGCTGACTGAGCGAGTGCTTTGCACATAGATGCATTATAAACCAATAGGCCCCTGAGCACAGATATGTACAAGACTCCCTCCACCTACACAGAGAGAGACAGAAAACAACAACAAACCATGCAGGATGTCTGTAGTGGTTGTTGTGCGTTTCTTTATGGTCATTCTGTGTCTTTGGAGATGTTTTACACCTCTTTGTGCTGGTTTTGCATCATTTTGAGTATCTGAGGACATGTGCCTGTATATGGTCATTTTGAGTCTCTTTGTTTCTGTTTTGCATCATTTTGCAGTTGTTTAGCATCCCATTTGTTCGCTGTATTACCTGAACACATCCATAAATTTACAGACAATAAATTACAGCAGCAGATAAACTCAGACCAGACGTCATTTAAGCCCTGCTTAGATGACGTCTGGAGTTTTGAAATTAGTGAAGTCTTCGATTAACATCGTGGGTAACAGCTCAGTTGTGATACCGAGCTTTGTTGGCTGTGCAGGAATCTGCTTTACAGTTATTAATATAACAATATAAAACGGTTTAAGGAATTGTGGAATCCATCACCTGATGATTTGGTGGATGGAAAAAAACATTGAACCAGAAAAAAAGTTTCACCCCGTTTGTTGCACCGTAGAGTGCCTCTTCACCTCTGAGGATTTAGTGGTTCAGGCTCGTCTGATACTGGCTTTGACTTCCATATCTTTATGCTGAGTGAGGTAAAAATACAAAAGGACGGTCAACGTAGCTTATCATTGAGGCTTCTCCTGCCACTCTGCCCGACCTTTCTCAGTTTTCTGTGAAGGCTGGATTGTCTGCTTCTTCATCCAAGCTCACAACTTGTCTCTGCAAGGACAGAAAATAAAATCGCAGTCAGACATAACGTTTGTGATAAAGGTGTATCTCTACTAAAGCTAAGGCATAGTTATTAGAATAATACTGCAATTTCATTTCAAGCGGTTCTTGGTTTTAGACAAGCAAAGAGTCAGTGCCAAATTGGAACCAGTTTTTCTTGCCGAGAGCCGGTTCTTAGTTAAGCACAGGCTCCGAACCAGTGCGGGAACTGACTTTGTGGAAAAGGGCATGGACAGCAGGCCTTTCACTATAAACTTAACTGTCACTTGAGTAACTTCCCATTTATTTTTACCCCTGTACCTGTAATGTACTGGTGCGTATATACATTATTACAAAAAACACACTGTAAATTTGGTTTAATTGCACCCTAAGTCGTGCGCTGTAATCTAAAGCAATACTATATTTTGTGTTTTTCTTTATCAATAGGAAATATTGTTATGAAGCTGTTATCTGTAAGTAGTAAATGTTAAACTGGGTGGTAGGTGAGTCCTCGTAGACTCACTTTGGGGTAGGAGTAACCATCGGGGCTGTGGCTCCTCCAGATGTGCACTTGGTCCTCAGTGGTTTTCTGATAGACGGGGTTGTCAAAGTGAATCGTGTTGGTGTTCTTCAGCCTGTAGTTCCTGCACAGCAGCACGCCACCAACAGCCACCAGGCAAACAAGAGCTGCCACCAGAAAAAGAGATGCAGGCGGTTATTCTTACTATTTTTAATTTTCGGTGAAAATGCAATTTTTGCAGAAGCTGCCGAAGCAACATACCCAGAGGTAGGACAACGTAGAGAGCTGTTGGGGTGGTGGAGACAGTCTTTGGCGCGGCTGCAGGAAGCTCATGTTGGACATCTGAAGGAAAAGTTAACAGTCAATCATACACGAAACCTGACTTGCATTATATTACTGAGAGCAACACACAATACTTTAAATTACTGTTCCACACTAAGTCTCTGCAGTATCACAGATCTTTGTCATTACTACCACTTTTCTCTGATGCCCAGAGGAATGTGTTTCTTAGTGAGGTAGCATGTACTTCATCTTGAGTAAAGAATTTTAAGTGGTGCTTTTATTGGTAATACAATATTTTTAGGCAAGTACTTACAGCTTTACTTGAGTATTGACTTTGTGTACTTTGGGTTCTCATAATTTAAGGGGTTAAGTCTTAAGTAACGCTGGTTTTGAAAACAAAATCGAAGTTGTTGTTGTAAAGCAGTGACTGAAGAAATGCTAAAAAATAAAAATATCAGTTGAATCTTGAATCAAAAGTATTAGCAGCTAAATGCACTTTAAATATCAAAAGTAAAAGTACTCATGATGACGAAACAAATGTTTTACATGTAAAATCTTTTTCAAAAAATAATTAGCAACAACAAGAATCATTTTGTGTTTTGTTTTATTGATTTTTAATTATCTGAGAGTCACCTGCCCAACAGGAAACCAATCAACAAGAAACCAGCAAGGCTTTATAAAGCTGGCATGAAAAGTGTCACCATCTAGAAAAACACAAACCACTGTTGTGGTTCTTAAACTTGCCTGCAGACTTGACTGGAGCCTCTGTGGTGGTCTGGGGAACTGTAGGTCTCGTTGTCTGGGGTGAGGGGGTCTTTGGTTCAGGTGTTATGGTCCTTACAGGAGGCTTGGTGGTGCGTGGCTGTGGCTTGGCTGCAGTGGTGGAGATCACAATAGGTGCTGCTGCGGTGGTGTGGACCTTGGGCTTGGGCGTGGTCCTGGGTCGCAGACGAGGAGTGTCGACAGGTGGAGCAGGAGTTGCAGGTGTTGACACAGCTGGTGGAGGAGTGAGAGCCAGATATTGGACCATCTGAGCTAATAAGACTATAACTATAATTTTGTCTTTTTCTGTATATAACTCCATGTTTGCTCTTTGATCATTTACCCACCAAGTACACAAGTCCTCATATCCCTGGCCAGCATCATGTTATCTGGACAGACGCAGGTATATTTGGGGGGGTGTCTTCCCACTTGAGGAGCTGCCAGACACATGAATTCACAGCCGCCATTGGACACCTGGCACCAGTTCACCCCTGTAACAGAAAGGTGTTTTCGGAAGTCAGTAATATCGTTATCACACTTAACTAATCACTTCACAGTCGGGAGAGATACACTCACTCGATGCCTTGCAGAGAGTTAGACGAGAAAATTGACAACACTGTCATTTCTGGTCAGTAACCTGCTTGGTTAGTGTCTACAGTAGGTAATGCTGTGTTCACATCACGTTGGCCGAATGGGACTAATGGAAATAGTTCCCATAGAAACGACTCGGAACCGTACACGCAGATGGTGGTTTCCAACTTAACTAATTCACAGATGTTTACATGTAGATGCCACATTGAGTTTTTTACATATAGTTTAATATATTTATACATAGTTTATATATAGTTCTAATATAACCACCTATCCTGTATTTTTCTAACAAACCAAACTGCTGGAAAATCGGCTGTAAATTCAGCAAATTATAAAGATTTAAAATGTGGATAAACCACCGCTTCCACACACATACATGCAGATTTCCTGATCCAACATGGCGGACGAGTTTGACGCATCGCCACCAAGTTAGAGTAGTGGGTCAGGTGGAATCTACGAGAGTATATCTGTAGCTTACTAGACTCTGGAACCATCCTTGTTGAGACAGAAAAACTCTATGGTTGATTACTCATATTAACAATCTTGGTAATTAAGATTCTCCAATTGCAAAATGATTTACAAAAATATTTTTAAAAAACGAATGTATAATGTGCCAAAATTGAAGCTCATGCATCAGACGTCTCATACCTGCAGGTTGTTTGAGGTTGTGGTAGAGAATAATGTCTTCTGGGGATGACAGGTGCTCTGCCACTGGTGCAATGTCATCGCCTGTCAGTCTGTTTGCGCTGAGGATGGCGTTGTTACTGACATCTGTCCAGAAGACTCTCTCCTAAAACACAAAAACAACAAATCCTGAGCATTTAAGACACTGAGGAGTAGTGATGAATACAACTGTGAAGAACTAGTTTATCAGGTGGTGAATTTCTACCTCAAACACAGCGATTCCCAGAGGGTGAGCCAGCTGGTGTTCGTCAATGATGATGGTGTGTCGGCCTCCTCCCTGCACGTCAATACTGGAGAGGGTGTGCAGCTTGGAGTCAACCCAGTACAGCCGCTGGTTCAGCAGGTCTGAGGAGGGGGGAGGGGGTCAACAGGTCAGACCAGACCTACCACTGGTAAAACAACTTGAAACCAGAGAGCCATGAATTGCTTGAGTTTACCGAGCGTGATGCCATTAGGCCACACGATGTTGTCAGTGACCAGAGCGCTGCGGTCTACTCCGTTAAGACCCCCCTTCTCAATCTTAGCGGGATTCCCCCAGTCAGTCCAATAAATGAAGCTGGGAGGCAAAAAAATATTAGATTTGAAATTAAAATGGTCAAATGCACTGATTCTTTCTGGAATATACACCAATGTTCATTCAGTCATGAATAATTTTCATCATGTTTTCGTTGATGAAATTATCACTCACAAAGAAAATAGAGAATCTAGTAAAGCTTTGAGTGTTATTACTGAACGTATTAGTGCCGTTGGACTTACTTGCTGTGGGGGTCGACCACAATAGCGCGGGGCTTCAATAAGTCTTGATGGAAGAGGGTTTTGCGACGGCTACCATCAGCAGTTACCACAGATATGGTCCTGCGGACACTGTCAGTCCAGTACAGGTTACCGTGGATCCAGTCCACAGCGATGCCTTCGGGGGCATCGGTGTCGCTGCCAATCACCACACGGTGGTGAGCTGAGTCTTCAGCTGAGTCCATCTGAGCTCTGGATTGATAGTGAAGAGCTGGAGTGAGGCAGCAGTAAAGGAAAGACTGAGTTTTGTTTGGATTTTGTTTAGATTTTTGCTCACCTGTAGATCTTCTTCTGGGAGAGGTCTGACCAGTAGATCTCTTTTGTCGCCATGTTCATGTCCAGAGCCACAGCGTTCTTCAGACGAGGGATTACTCTTGTGTATTCGCTTTTGTCCAAAGTCATTTTCCTGACCTCGTGGTGGTTGGTAAAGACAAGGTAGGCTATTGTACCTATAAAATCAGAGCAGACAAGATATATTTTTATTAGTAATTAAATAAAAAACTGTTTTTCCCAGTCTGTGGTTCGGTTCAGACCTTAAAATGGGGGTGGGGGGGCTGCCACCTCTGTCACTAACTAGCGCTAAAAAACTAACTAAACTAGTGCTTACTTATTACTAAGTATTTTAGTTTATATATTTTTACACAAAAAGTAAAACAAATTTAAATTTCAAAAGTCTTTCCCAGGCTATTCAATACAAGGAAGATACAAGGGAGTTTGATGTCTCTTCAGTCTAAAACTCAGACTTTCAACATGTCTGAACATCTGTTACATAATAATGCACCAAACTCAGACAGCAGGACACACAGGGCTGATATTTACCGATGGCTTTGCAGGCTTTGGTTGAAGGGTCCACTTGGTAACCCTCCTCACACTGACATTTGTAACTGCCTATCTGGTTGATGCAGATTTGGCTGCAGGTGTCCGGGTTGGTACACTCATCAATGTCTGAAAAAGAGGAGGGGAGCAAAAAAGAGACACATGAAACAGGAGAAATGCTGAGACACTGTTCACAGGAGTAACGAGATCCCCTTATCTAGGAGTACATGAAGGGTTTGCATCAGAGTAAACACATTATTGGCAGCATTTAATGTGACTGAAGTTCGCATTAGCAAGAAAACAGAGAGAGCACATAAAAGGAGGAGGTTTGCCGATTCCTACTGAACAGTATATATTTAAATTTTAATGCTGTTGGCCCATGTGTTGATGCAGTTCACATAATTTATGAAGCTAAAGCTACAAAAACTGTGTTCCTATAGGTAACTCATTTCTGTGAAGGAGACCTTTGTGTGTTTAAGATACACAAAGGTACTGCTATTTTATGTCGTAAACATTTGTTGGACAACTATTGTGTTTTTATAGGTCTGTCCCTCTTCTCCACCCTCAAACATGCATGGCTGGGTTTCAGAAACTGACAAACAAATATATTTGTGTAATGTTATACTGCTAACAAGGTGGCATCCAGAGCTGGTAAAAGATAGGGGTGGTTGCTGACAACCCCTGTTTTGGGCATAGTTCAGGCCACAGGAAGACTCCCACAGACTGGCCAATCAGAACAGCCACAGGTATGTTCATTATTAAACTACAATAAATAAGAAGCTCTAAAACTTAACTTAATGAAGCCTAAGTAGTTGAAGATTTAGAGCAAATTAAAAAAAAAAAGTCTGAAAAATATTCAAAAAACCTATAAACTGTAGCTTTAAGATTTTAGTGTGATTTATTCATTAAAATGAGATTTAGGTCTGCAATAATTCCATTTGTGGTCGTTTTTATGCTCTGCCTCTGCTCAAAGTCAACAATCCTAAAACAGATTTTATGGAAAAATTGAGCCTTTAGTTTTTAGTTTAGTGAAATTTATTTCAAACATATGTACATTCACCATAGTTACATAGTTCCTTAATTCAGACAAAACTGAGGTTATTATATTTGGGCCCAAAAACCTCAGAGACATGGTATCTAGTCAGATTGCCACACTAGATGACTTTGCATTGGCCTCAAGTGCTACTGTGAGGAATCTTGGAGTCATCTTTGACCAAGATATATCATTTACCTCCTACATAAAAG
>JAUMHL010000029.1:21085982-21118240 GCA_032362345.1 Sandelia bainsii
TGATTAGAAACAAGGTGCAGCTGAAAACAATCAGGGAGTGAGAGTGGAGAGAGGGGCGTGGTTAAGGAGAGGGAGGAGCAGAGAAACAAAGACAACAAAACAAGGATATGACAGTGACAGTGACAATATTCCAACTTTTTCCTTTAAATATTTGATTCAAAATATTCCAACTCTTTGTTGTTTTTGTTGAAAATTTTCCCTTAGAATATGACATTTTTAACTAAATATTATTTTACTGAAATGCAGAAATATAGTTTTTAGAAAAATGTAATATATTTTTCCTGCAATATTCTTTACTAGAATACTACTTTTTACTAGAAATATTTATTTTTTAAAAACAGTTCAACCTCTTTTTTCATCAACATATTCTGCCTATTTTTCTAGAAATATTTCACCTTTTATGTAAAAATATTTCAAATTAAATGAAAATGCAGAGGTACAAGTATCTCAGAATTTAATCTCAAAACTTAAAAAAAAAGCAGTACAGTTCTTGAAAATCAAAAATGGAACTGGTCACCTTAGCCCTGCATGTTCTGCTTACAGGTCACTAAGTTCCTGGTAGTGGACCAGGAGCTGCGGTGGGGAAACGCCTTTTGCAAACATGCTGGATGTTGCATCATGTGGACGAATATGAGCGGCTGTATATCTGGTCAAACCCACATTCATCCGTAATGTTCCCATGATGGGATGTCAGTGATTTAAATGCAGCAGAAACCGGCTTTTCAGAAACCCCGCTCGGCACTTTTCATCCTCGGACTGTTTCCTCATTGGCTGCAGAAGCTGAGCGCACAAAACGCGCAGCTTCATTCAAACGCAGGCAACAAGACAAAGGAGTAAATGTACAAATCGAAGCTGCAACCATTTAAAAAACGTAAAAACACGATGGCTGATGGAAAATGACGATAAACTGATAAAATGGGTGAAGTATGATGTATTGTTGATACAGTGGAAACGTTGTGTTCCTCCACATTTCACTGACCCACATTATGGGAATATTTGCGCCCTCCCCCCATAACCTGCATCCGGCGCTGTCAGAGGAGTTTAAACCCCCACAGACTCAGCACTGGGCTGAAAAACGTTTTAATGATGTAAATATAAATGTATTTCTGTGAAAAACCATCCGACAGAAGCGCAGCACAGGTTTACACCTGTTTACCAACAGAAGGTGAATTATTAACTGTTAAAGTTGCAGGAAATGATGAACTTACTTGTGTGAGTGAGGACGCAGAGGAGAAGCAGAAACACCGACAGTCCCATGATTCTCAGTCTCATCTGATGTCAGTGATGTAGCTGCAGCACCAGGTGGAGAAAAGGCTCCGGTTGTTGCGCTCTGGTCTCCGGGTGGATGCTCCGCACACTGTGATGTTTGACAACAAGCATCAGGCCTACTTCACTGTGGTCCAGAGGTGGGTGGCGCCCAGAGGGGCCCTGGAGGGGTGGAGGGCGGGATCTGGAGTGGTGTGATTTCTGAGGCACACCGCCTCAACAATTGGGAGGTGGAGCCGTGTGGAGATGGATTTTACTCCGACTTTAACCCTTTCAGACTCACATACAGTATTTACATACATACAATTACATTCCCTGGAGGAAACTGTGACCTTAAAGCACCTTAAACAGGGGCGTAGTCTGGAATATGGGCGACCTGGTTTCTCAGGGGTTAAATAACATCAGAGTATTTGAGCCACATATAAAATATTTAGAGAAAAATGTTTTGAGAATAAGTCAGTGATATTCTGCAAAAATAAAGTAATATTTCAATAATAAAGTTTAATTATAGGTCAAAATGTTCAGCAAAATGATGTCGTTGACAATTGACAATCAAATTAAAAAATAAATATTTCAACAATATGTTAAACAAGCAAAAAAGTTAATAACATAATTTAAACTGAATTTAATTTAAAACATGCACAATAAAAATGCTTCATTTAAAAAATCATGTCAAAATATTTTGAGACAAACAGTTTCAGCAAGTTTGAAAAATTCTGCAGAAAATGCAAATATTTCAGGAATAAGTTTAAAAATGTACAAGAAAAAGAGTTTTACTTTTTTCCTATATATTGCTTTTTTTGGCACTATGGCGACTGTTTCTCGACCTTTTCTTCGAAACTACACTTTACAATGTTTTTTCCCAAATTTTTTAATTTTTAAGAAGAAGAATTTCCTCAAAATGTTACAACTCTTTTGTTCAAATATTCCACATATTTTCTAGAAGCTGGACAATTTTCTGCTCTTAAATATTTTTAGAGGAAACAATTGTTTCCTCATGAAAATATTTTTACTGTAGCCTTAACATGTTGGGAGCCGTGTCTTTCTTAAATCTGAAGGATAAGTCTGGTGACATGGTTTATTCTTATTATTACCAATGACAAGACCCAAACAACTGAAATTAAATATTTACAGCCTCAGTAGGAACAAATGGGCTTAAACTTAGGAGCCATATTCTAACACACTTTGTGTCCATAACAAATGTCCAGACAAAATCATAATAGAAATGTGAGAATCAGATCAGTTTATGTTGAATTTTCCCCAAGAAAACAAGACGTCCCCGCTCACCTGGTCTGAAGTTCACACTTTGTCCCCAGATGTGTCCTGGGACAGAGTGCACCAGACGTTCAGTGTTTCAACACAAAGCATTTTTTTAGAGACATATTGTCCTTGTTTGTCTCCTTCCACAAAGATACCTGTAACGTTAAGTTCATTCATTAGATTGTGAACAAAATATCCACCTACATTTCTGCAGAAACTTTATTTATGAGCCACATGTGGAACAAATCTGGACCAGACTCAAACTTTCCTGTTATCAACAGAGAAATCATTGTGTTACTGCAGCTTCAGTGTTACTTCTAAATTTTGGGGGAAATACTTGCACTTTATGTGAGTTTGTGTACTTCTGCCACCTCTGGGTGAAAGACACACAGTGTAACAGGCTGCTGTAACAGCAGGTCATAAAAGTCATTAACTCAGCTTTTATCTTCGTTCCAACACGTCCTGAATGGAGGTTTGTCACCTCTCGTAAAAACACACACTCACATTATTTCAGGTTCAAAGTCTACAACTCGTGTGGGTCCATAACATAGTTCACAGTGAGACTTATATCAGAGGAGGTTTAGAGATAAAGTCCATCTAAAACCTCAACACAACAACCCGACATAAGCCAGTTCATAATCCAGATGTTAAAGATGCTGTGGAACATCTGTATGTGTAAAACTAAAGGAAGCTGCAGTACTTTAAAGGTAATACTGCAGTTATAAGTAAATAAACTCACCGTGTTACTTTCTACATTCAGGTAAGACGACCCCCTGCTGTGTGGCCCTTTTATCACGTGTGACCTTTAGTGTTACTCTGATAAATGTGCACAAACAACTGAAATGTTTGAAGTATTTGTACTTGAAGTGACTTTTATCAGCACAGTCGAACTGACCAGGATCAGAGGAGACCAGGGGGAAAGTGTGAAGTGTCCGGCGCACATTTCAGACTGAACTCAGCCTCCTCTCGTCCCACCGTTCCTGCATTTATAAAGACCGAAGTGTCCGAGTTAAGTTCCTGATGAGGTTTTTGCTGATTACTGTGTTTTAATCAGTTTCCTCCTCCTCAGGCTGTGGCTCAGTCTAGTCCCCGCACCATCAACACCTGGCTGATGGAGGGTTACTGAGATGTTCTTCATTTCTCTGCAGAGAACGTCTGCGCCTCGGTTCGAGTGACGGTTCGGTTCCTGGTCGCCTCCCTGATTTAGCTCCTTGTTGTCCGGTTGGTAAAGGACAGATTTCAGGTTCTGATTTTTAATTTCTGATTTGTTATCATGTGTAGACTGACTTTTATCTTTATTATTGTGTACATTTTATTTTATAAATTGTGCAAAAAGCAAAGAAAGACACTGCAGGGAAAGAAAAATAAATCCTGAACAGAAACAAGTGAAGATAAAGTTTCTGATGAACCCGTTTACTGGAACTGACTGAGTTGCTCTCTCTCATGATTCCTCGTTGTTCACGTACATTTACTGTATTATTGATTATATCTTTATTTTCTTTTTACATTTAACTTCTGAATCTCTGCAGCTGTAACGAGTAATGAATGTTCATCTTATTTTATCTTATTAATGCAACAATTTCTAATCCAATAAAAGAAACAATCATTGTTCATAAGTTTTACTTAAGTTATGTTTTCAATTCAGTATCTTTACATTTTAGCAGACGTTTTAATACGTTTACGACAAGATCTGAGTATTTCTTCCACCACTGATGTTCTGTTATAAATGAAACCACCCAAAATTAACTGGAAACTCATTTGATAATTGTTTCCAGATTTTTTTTCTTAGAAACTCAACAATCAAATGAATCATTGTCGTGTTCTTCTAACAGTAAAAAGCTGCTGACACATTAATGCAAATTAAAGTACTAACAAGCTGATGATATGTTATAGTAAAATAGTAACGGGCATTTTTCAGCCTTGAGTATTTTTACTTTAAATACCTTTTCCTGATGATACTTCTTAAGATTTTAAATGCAGGACTTCTACTTGTATTGGACTATTTGAAAATCAGCAGTTGATTGTTTAATGTGCCATAAAACTCAGTATGAATTGTTAGTTTTAGACTTGATTGTTCTGCATATGCAGCTTTAGTTGTGTCACCATTATTTCAAGCAGCATTACATATTTTTTATGGACAATTTTATGTCTCTCTGCAACTGTGTGATGATACATTTAGCTCATATTTCGTTAACTTATCATGTGCAATAAAAAGACAAAACAATAAGCAAACACTGTAAAAAAGTTTTACTACAAATTCATCTGACTGGTTCTCTGCTGGACGATTTCACATGAGAACTTTGTATGAACCTTTAACATCTAATTAAAGCTTTGTGTGACCTCCTCTCTCTCTTTCAATATGCTGCCCTGGAGTCACTGTGCAGGGTAATGGCTGCTGCCAGGTGCGACTTCCTGTACCTGTACTGAGCTGTTCTCCACGACAGAGAGAGACCTTTGGGCAGCAACTACGTCTCCTGCAGCGAGGTCAAGTGAGCCGCAGCTATAGTTAAAGTGCACATTTGATAAGACAGTTACGGTAATCAGGTTGAAATGGGTGAGAGCAGCTGTCTGACTCTCTGGTGTCCTCATATAGTGCTCGTGTTATGGCTGTTTGCTTACATATTGTTCATGTCTTGTTTGTCACTCTGTCACCGTTTGTCGTTTTCACCGATCCATCCTGCACTGTGCTGGCAGCTGGTGTTTTCAAAGACACATTTCTGGATTTCCCAGCTGTCATTGTGGCTGTGTGGTCAGTGAGAGCAGCTCAGGAAATAGCTTATTTCTTGGGGAGATGCTAAATTAGAGAGAAAAGAACAAGCAGCAGATGAGGCACTGGGCAGGTTGGTACGACCAGTAACTGTAAACTGGAATCATACAGCTTTGAGGCCGATGACACCTGCAGAAAGGTACAGAGAGAGATGAAGATTTGGAACCTCTACTGTCAGGTTAATAATAATAATTCATACTTTATTAATCCCCTTGGGCAAATTCAGCATTTTAGGAACCAAGGGTTTGGAGTTCAGTGTCTTATCCAGGGACACTTTGACCCGGGAGTTGAACCACCAACCCCCTTCCTTGTTCTCTACAGAACATCGAGGGTAAAGATGACAAAAACGTGAAGACCAGGGATTAATTATGAGATGCCTTTATTGTACTTCTTGGAATCCAGTGACACCGACACGAGAAAATGGTCCCATCCCTCCCTCCCCCAGTACATACACAACCTGAGAGGGAGGGGCTGCAGGGTGGGATGTACCGTGATCCCGCTTGTAGTCTTAAATTAAACACAGATAATAGTGAAGACACATCCAGGTGCATTTCCACAGACATGCACGACATGCATTCAAGAAGGGACTTTAGGGGACGCAGTGACTCCTGGTTCACATGTTGGTTTCAAAGTAAAAGACGACTAAATGAATACCACTTAAAAAACTGTTGTCATGGTCCACGATCAGTCTATAATTCAGGCTCTGTCGATTTTCCACTTACAGGAGAAAACAAAAGAGGCAAAGACACACTACTATTCATACTTAGAAAATGGTTTAAATATGAAGTGGAAGGTTCATAATCGTTCATCATTTTTATTGGTTTTTAATTAATGGTTTAATGAGAATACAATAGTCTCACTAAAAATCAGCTCATCTAGGTAAAACTAGGCCTCTTCCTCCGACCGTCTCCCTGCGGTATCTAAGTAAAATATATCAAGTCCAGTCTTGAAGCTCAGAGGGTTGTTGGTCCAGTCAGGAGTGGTTCACTTCAGTCGTCCTCGCTGCCGCTGGCCGAACGCTCCTGAAACACGGGAAACACACATGAAACCTGACGAGCATTCATGAGAAAAAACCCCATTACTAACAAATCTGGTTTTAACAACACTGTCATGGTATAAAGAACACGACACCATACGCAGTAATTCTGAGCATGCACAACACTGCTATCTAGTGGTCTGGAGCTGTGTCGAACACAACACAAAATGAGCCACTGTCTCTGAAGTGTTTGGATATTTTCTTACATCCCTAATGTCAGTGGAGGTACAAGAAACGTTTGGTGTTTTTACATGAAAAATTACTTAAACTTAATAATAATTACCAGTTAATTTTTTCTACTGAACAGTTCAGCTCTGTAGTCTTTATATGATTTATACATATCTACTTTACTCTAGTTTATTTTATAAAACTTAAACAGTTCAATATAAAAAAAGAAACTAGTGAATGTTTAATATTTTTTGATCAATAAATGAATAAATTGTTTATTAACACTGTTCATATTCTGTTGATTCGCTGTTTCAGCACTTTATAAAAATCCTGCTCCGACTTTCTAAGAACACGTTGTAGTAACTGCGACTTCTCTGTTAGTGCGACTTTAATCGCAGCATTGATCCTCGCCTCTCAGAGTCTGAACAGATTTTAACACAGTTGTTCTTGTCTCACCTCTTCCTGCTCTTCCTCGCTGTCGTCGTCGCTCACCACAGGTTTAGCCCGGGAGCCGCGGCCCCTCCGTCGTTGGCCTTTCCCCCCTCGGTCCCCCTTTTCTTTCCGGCTCAGCTTAATCTTCACCTTCACTGAACGAGCTGAAAGGAATCAAACGTCACACACAGAGTAATGTAACACTGATGATTGAGCTTTACACTAAAAGTAACACAGAGTCTGCAAAGACGGCGAAAGTGTGAGCTGTCGGCAGCTCTGGTGAGGCGTTCAGGGACAGTACAGAGTGTAGGTCATCTGCGTTTTGAAAGCACTGACAGCCCAATAATGTTCTAAATTGTTGGTGATTTAATAAACTAAAACAAAAACGATGTTATGAACCAAACTGTGCATTTGGAGAATTGTTACAACTCTAGTCTACAGATTATTTCCTCCACTAAAACCGTAGGTGAGCCTCCTGTAACTCTCATCTGTGTCAAACCCAAAACATACAAAAGCCTTAACACATCTGATGCTCACATTCAGACTCTGAGCCTTCGTCTGCCTCCTCCTCCTCTTCCTCACTCTCCTCTCCTTCGCTCTCGTCCTCCTTCTCGATCTTCTGTCTCACACTGGTGAAGACAGACTGGAGCACGATGGAGTCCTCGTAGATCTGAAACGTTTACAAAAGTTGGAGCGATTATAAACGAAAAGACGAATCCTGGCGAATTTCAGATGAATCCAAACATGTGTTCCGGACTGAACTCACCAGAGACCCCTCCAGGTTGAAGGTCTGAGCGTTCTGACAGAGCAGCATCACATCCTTCTCCAGGTCGTTCAGGCTGCGGTATTTGTGGCTGCGGATCCTCTCCTGGTGGAACGACAGGAAGCAGCAGTGAAACACACAGTAGACAGTGAAAAAAAGCCCAGAACAACCACTAGAACCTTTTGCCTTCACTGTACCTTGATCTTTCTGAAGTCCACAGGTTTGCGGATCAGCTCGTAGTACTCAGGCAGCTCCTTGCGAGACGGGAGCTGGATGAACACTTCACTCAGCTGTCGTCCATTTCTACAGAGACAAACAAACTGGTCTCAGCATCATCGTGTTACAGCTGAATTTACCAGAAAGAAACATTTTTGATGGACGTGGATAACGTCCTCACCCGTCTTTATATTTAATGACAGCATCGACGATCTTCTTCATCTTCTTGGTGAGGGAAGGAGGGTTGGGAGAGAGCTTCTCTGCTGGTGGGCGACCGCGTTTCTTCGCTTTCTTCACCTCCTCGTCTTTGTCTCGCCCTCGGCCGCTGCTGGAGCTCGGCGTGGCCGGGCCGCTGTCGTGGTCGCGGTCTCTCTTGCGCTTTCTGGTCGTCTTCTTGTGCCGCACTTCCTCCTCGATGTCCTCTAGATTTCCCTCTTCTATGGCCTGGGCAGAAACCAGATCACATAAAGTGACGCTTTGATAAAGCTCCGGTTAGAAACTCAACACTGTTGAGATGCTACGGAAATATTATTTTTCTCACTTTGAGCCATTGTTTCTCGGTGAGCGAGTCACTGTAGTCCACCTCCTTCCGTTGGCGGGATCCTCTGCCAAACATCTTCTCCTCCTCCTCTTCGCAGGTCAACCTCTCCACCTCAGCGTCGTCTTTCAAAATCCAGCTGGGCATATCATCCTCCTCCATCAGACGAGGTTTCCTCTTAGGGTTGCGGGCCTCCTCGCGACGTCTGTCGAGATCCATGCGCTGGAATAAAAAAAAAAATATATATATATATATATATCTATTCATGCAGAGGAGGTTAGTGGACTCAGAATATAAGATGAAAGTGCAACTGACCATGAACTGTTCGAACTCCTCTTCACTTCTGGCAATCATCTGATTCACAGTCTCATCATCGGGGACTTCGTCTTCCTCCTGCAGACGAATGAGACAAACTGAGTGAGAAGAAGCAAACAGAAGATTCATGTGGCACCTCAGAGCCAAGTCTCTGAACTAATGATCCATTATTTCAGTAATTAATCACAGATTATTCCATTGATTAATCAGGTAAGAAATTTAAGTGCAGCAGTAAATAGACAGAAGAGAAAATAACACTGAACTGTTTTTTTTCTTTATAGAAAACTATTATTATTGCTCAGACTGCAGACAGTAAAACCTGTCAAAACTAAAACCACTGGGGGTGATTGTACATTATGGGTTTTAAGAAAACATTTCTAAAACAGAAATACTACTAATACACATAAATGATGCCTTTTAGTTGCTGGATATTTCCTTTCAAAATTAGAAGTTTCAATCTAATTACAGTTCAGACCAAACGTCTTCTTGGAGGCTTTGTAACAGCAAGGTTGTAACAGGAGTGAACACAGCAGTCCTGGATGGGTCCAATTTTGCAAAAAAAAAAAAATTGACTCTGGACTATGGACACTTTCTTAAATTTTTTCTTTTCGCTATTTTCTCTCTTAATTTCAAACAGTGTTGAGTGTTGTGTGACAGTAGTAATCATCTGTGAGAAACACATCAGACTGTATCTAATTATGTTGATGAAACAAAGCTTTGAGGCAAAGATTTTCATCAAGGATTTTTAGTAAAGGAGTTAAGAACAAAACTAACCCAAAAGTCTGAAACTATGTGGAAATTCTGTATTTTCATGCAAACCTGGTAAGATTCAGAAAGTTTGAGGATTTTAAAACAAAAACATTTCAGAGTCTGAAGTGTTTCTGTGTCAGAAATAAACTGAAGATAATTAGTCAGATTTACTTGAGTTTTATCCTTTCAAACTTAGGTGGATTTGCTGAAGTCAGAGGTTTGTTCAGTAAATCAACATGACTGTGCCTCAAGTTTCCAGCAGAATATTACAGACTAAGCAGCATTGTGATGGTGGGAAACATCAGAACTAAGTGAAAGAGTCAGATTGTTATTCTTGTTATTCGATCTCTGGCTTGAGTGAAGCTTTCTAAGAGGTCAGCGAAGAACACAAGGCTCATCAGAGGATGAGGAGCTGCCTCTGAACTACTTCTCAGGAAGGGAAATTAAGCCAAATGGTTAAAACTCAAGCAGATCAAGTGGTAATGTGGTCGATGACACTAATTTACTTTCATTTGATTTCTGACCTCAAACAGTTCAGAATATTCCAAACCGTTTCCAGATTTACATATAAATATCAGATTTTCAGATGCGGCCACAGATCTTTGGAGCCCTCTGCAGTAAATCTCTTGACTTTATGTAGACTTCATAAATAATTTTTATATCTGTATTACAGCTTTGCACATTTAACAGTAGAAATATATTCGAACATTAAGTAAAACAAAGGCAAAATACTTCTTGCACCAAAAGTCAAAAGCAGAAGGAGAAACAAAGAGGTATAAAAGGGAAAAGTTATGTCAGTGTAGAAGATAAAGTGTCATATTAACCATCAAAGGTTTGAGCAGAAGCGGAAATACAAAAGGGAGGAAAAGTCTGGATTGATGAAAGCTCACAAATCCTGAGAAAAGGGGGAATTAAGGAAAAGAGACAGAGGAGGAGGAAAAAAAGGAGAATGAAGAGGTGGGGCAGCGCACAGGCGGATGTGGGTGGGTGGGCGATGTGGGAACAGGTTCAGATCACACCCACCCACGCCCCCCTAGTGCGGCAGCCTCCTCGAGCCCCGACCTCGTCCTGCTCCTCGTGCTCCAGAATGGCCTGTAAGAAGGCCCGGCGCTCATAGCCTGAGGACTTCTGGTCGAACATGCCGGCCTGGATGACCTTCTGGTCCACGTTCAGTTTGTACTTGGCTGCTGCCAGAATTTTCTCCTCCACGCTGTTGACAGTGCAGAGGCGGAGCACACGCACTTCGTTCTGCTGACCAATGCGGTGAGCTCGATCCTGGGCCTGCAAGTCCTGTAAGATGAATGTAAATGATTGTTTATGTGGTGATTATGGAAACAAGGAGGCTTTTTTTAACCTTTACACATGATAACTGTTTACATGCACTTAACCATCAACGTTACAGATCTCTCTGCCATGTGTACATGTAACTGCGTTTCTAATCTGCTTTTTACACTGCAGGACTTTAACAGTCTCAGAGGCCGAGTAACTCAATTAGAGTATCTGAGGAAGGCAAGAGTCTGCAGACAGGGAAAGTCAAGTGAAGTGGCTGGATGACAGGATGACAGGAAAGATCATTACACAGAGTGATGCCTCATCATATTTAAAACAATAAATCTAACAAAAAGGGGCTGTTAAATCCTAAATAAGTTGTTTAATCCTAAACATCACAGACACTAAAATTGTACATAGCTGTACATTAATTATACTTAATATTTACTGTGACGTCTGAAAACACAACCTGATTTTTGCTTACTTGACTGTGCGTTAGTTACTGTTAAACTTTTATTGAAAACATATCAGTGAACCAAATTGTGAATAAACATGTCACCAGTGCAGCAAAGTATCGCCACGGAAAAAGAGCTTTAAGTTTTATATTTTAAATTGACAGTAAAACTCTCTCCATCAACATGCTCAAGCAGAAACTGTCACTAATGTTAGATTATAAGAGCCACCTGAGTTGATGCCAACATATATTTGCATTATATATATACCTGATGTGGGTTCCAGTCACTGTCGAAGATGATGACGGTGTCAGCAGACTGCAGGTTGAGCCCCAGGCCTCCTGCCCTGGTACTGAGCAGGAACACAAAGTACTCACAGGCTGGGTCATTGAATGTCTTCAGCAGCATGCCGCGGTCCTCTGCCTTGGTGGTACCTATAGGAAGAAAACGGTATTAAAATGTGAATCCCAATCACTCTATATGGTCAGTGAAAACCCCACACTCACTTATAAGCCAGCTACAGTATTAGCCAAATGTTAGCTTTGCTCAGAGGTGTCTCACCGTCCAGACGCAGGTACTTGAAATTGCGGTAGGCAAAGTAGTCTTCCATGATGGTCATGAGTGAGGTCATTTGACAGAAGAGCAGCACTTTGTGATGGGTGGCCCTCAGCTTGGGCAGGATACGATCCAGCAGCTCAAACTTCCCAGATGCACGGTACAAATCAGGCCTAGACAGGTAGAAGTAAAGAAAGAATGAGTGAGTGTGCAACATACGTCCACACCTACACAGGACATGAGCTGTACAAATATACACAATTTAAGCTTCACATACCCACTCACTATTCCACCAGAATAACCGAGATGCTCGGAGAAAGACTCCTGTAACAGAAAAACAAAACAAAAACAAAAATTAAAATTCATTTATTCTGTCTGCATGTGTTTACTGTTTTACTCTGATCTACCTGGAACAAAAAATATTTAGTGATTAAGGTGGTGGAGCTTGTGTTTCATACCTCAATGTGCTGGAACATGTAGGGATGGTTGCAAATTTTCCTCAGCTGCATGATAGTGTTCATCAGGGTCTTCGTGCCACCTTTACCCTGGAAGATTAAAAGGGACAAAAAAAAACAACAACACACGGTTAGATTCTGAATATATGAGCTAAAAAATGTGTTATACTCAAAAAAAGGTTAAACCAGTGAAAACTTCGTTACCTTCTTGTCCTTTTCTGACCCATCTGTGAGCAAGACGCCCTTTGCCTGCATGTGTCTGTACAAAACCCTCTGTAAGGCTGACATGTCGCACTTTATCACGTACTCCACCTAGATATCACAAAGAACATTTCTCCTTTATACATTTCTGAATTATTTGATTAAATATATCCACATAGTTGATTAAACAGTTGGTTGTCACAACATGCTGCAGCTAAGTGGAAACCTACAGAAAGGTTGACATAGTGAAGAAATGTAAAGCTAAAAAGGTTAAAATAGTTAAATAAAAGTAATGGAAAACAGTTTAAATAGTTAAATGTATGGCCATCAACAAAAGAAATATGGAAATGTAAGAAAAACAAACACACAAAGCTAAAAATTTAGCTTAAAACACAACATAAACTGCTAGCATAATTAACTAATACATGTAAAACAAAGGTAAAATAGTTAAAACTAAAATAGTTAAATAGCCAAAGGTAACAAAACAAATCATCAATGAATACTTAATTAGAACAAACAAAAGCTAAAAGACAAACATAAAATACTTAAAAGCATTGAAACAAGCAGCTTAAACTGCTAAACATAGTAGTGCTAAAATAAGAACAATAACATAGTTCTAAGTAATGATATAGTTCAAATCTTAAAAATACTGGAAAGAAAAAAAAAAAGCTTGATGAAAAAAGAAATTTATCATTTCAGCTTAGTACAGAATTAAACTTCATCTCAGTAAAAGAAATGAACAAGCGAGCTGCATAAATCTGGATGACCTTCTCAGGCAGCTGGGCCTCGACCTCTTTCTTGAGTCTGCGCAGCAGGAAAGGTCGGAGCACTTTGTGTAATCGTCTAATGATCAGGATGGTCTCTTCTTCATTCAGGTCAACCTTGGAGGAAAAAGAAAGGAGGAAGTCGAGAATGAATTCATGTCTAAAAATAGTCCAGCAGCTCATCGTTATGTGGAGCTTTATTTTAAAATCTATCGTTTTTATTTTTCATGACAAGCCACATACAGCTCACGGACGGTAACTCACCTTCTCGCCCGTCATGGCAAACGGGGCGTTGAACCACTGCTCGAAGGTGCTGCAGCTCTTGAAAATGGTGGGCAGCAGGAAGTTGAGCAGGGCCCAGAGCTCAGGTAGTTTGTTCTGCAGCGGAGTTCCAGTGAGCAGCAGACGCCGTGGGGCCAAGTAGTGCGTGTTCAAGACCTGGGTCAGCTTACAGTGGTGGTTCTTCATACGGTGGCCCTCGTCAACAATCATGTATTTCCAACGGAGCTTTGGGAGGAAGTAACGTGAATGTAGGCGACAGTGAGAATTATGAAAATTTTTACTACCTCTGGTAAAAGTCTGAGGATGCTTCTTTACCTTTGCAAGAACATGTTTGTCTTTGATGATGTACTCGTAGGTGGTGAGCAGCACGTTGAACTTTCCACTGCGCAAGATGGGAATGAATGCACGGCGCGCAACTGGAGACCCCTGAAAGTAAAGCGAATTAATTTAGTTGAATAAGAAAATGGCACAAAAGAGGCAAATCAGAGAAGAATATTCACGTAGGTGCAACTGACCTTGTAGGAGACCTTCACTACAGACGGTGCCCACTTATCAAACTCATAGACCCAGTTTGATAGAGTTCTAAACACAAAAGACAAACCTGGTCATGAACATGAAAACGCAGACGATAGCCCACGAGGAACTGAGCAGAAAGTGTCAGGACTCACGAGAGAGGTACAATGATGAGGAAGGGCCCGTTGAGGCGCTTGTACTCCATGAGGTAAGTGATGAGGGCGATGGTCTGGATCGTTTTTCCTAGACCCATCTCATCGGCCAAGATGCCGTTCAAGTTATTGTTGTAAAGCGACACAAGCCACTCGAGACCTTTGATCTGAGGACAAAACGGTCAGTTAGCTTCAGTTCACTCAGATAATTAAACCATCCAGTTGGATTTTATTACACGTAAGAGGAGACTTGTAAAAAGTCTAAACTCCGCGAACGTGTATGAAGTATTATACGTTAATACCTTTACACTAAATTGAGATAATTTGAAATTGATGATTTTACATGAAAAATCTAATTAGTAGCCAATTAATTAATACTTATCAATTAATCAACTAAGCCAACTATCCTGCCTCCTTCCAAAACGCACCAGCTGTCAGATTACCAGCGGATTCATAAGGATCAAAAGAAGATAAAAACATGTAGAAGCGACATTAACAAAGCAATCAAGCGTTTGTGATGCCTGGTAATGAGTCTTTCACATCACTGTGGAGTAATTTTGTTCCACTTTTTTTTTTTACAGAATTGTTTTAATTCAGCCACATTGGAGGGTTTCCGAGCATGCACCGCCTTTTTAAGGTCATGTCACAGCATCTCAATTAGTTTTCAGTCTGGACTTCGACTAGGCCACTCTAAAACCTTAATTTAGTTTTTTTCAAGCCATTCAGAGGTGGACTTGCTGGTGTGTTTTGGATCATTGTCCTGCTGCAGAACCCAAGTTCGCTTCCGCTTGAGGTCACAAACTGATTGCTGGACATTCTCCCTTCAGGATGTTGTGGTAGAGCTCAGAATCTATGGTTCCATCAATCAGAGCAAGTTGTCCAGGTCCTGAATCAGCAAAACAGCCCCAGACAATCACACTACCACCACTTTTTATGAAATGCTGTGGTAGTTTTACACCAGATGTAATGGGACACACACCTTCCAGAAAGTTCAACTTTTATCTCATCAGTCCACAGAATATTTGCCTAAAAGTTAGGTCAATTACTTTTTCACAAAGGACCAGGCAGGTTTGGAGCTTTTTCCTCTTAATAAATGAAATCATCATTTAAAAATAGCATTTTGTATTTACTTGGGTTATCTTTGTGTAATAAAGGTAGTTTGGTGACCTGAATCATTTAAGTGACAAATATGCAAAAAAGTGAAAAATCAGGAAGGGGGCAAGACAGGAGCAGCTGGATAAAGGGGATAAATCTTTACACAAAGCCAAGTCTCGTTTTCAAACTAAAGTACTTTTCAGTAACCAGGTTTCTTAATTGCATGTAAACACAGGCAATGACTCAAACTGCACATGGAGAGAAATCACCAGCCGACTCTGGAGTACAGAGCACGAGTTAATGCATGTAACTTCACTAAGTTACAGAAAAAACTGATGTCTCGTGCAGTTTTGCAGACAGTGCACACACACACACGTGGAGTCTGTATTGTCACGTACCTGATATTGCTTCAGCTGCCCGTTGACCAGCAGTGACGACTGTTTATCCACTTTCTCAGTGACAGCGTGAGCCACAGCGTAGTAGGACTGCAGGCCTCGGTTGAAAGATGCACTGCTGTACTCGTCGTCTACATCTTGCTTGGCGTGTCTGGTGGGAGCAGAAAAAAATACAGTCAGAATGTTACATACATACAAAAAGACTGGGTGTTTTACAGACTCGTTTATTGGCGATGAAACACGGGGGGAAAATGACAAAATCCCAGTGGGTTCATCTTACTCAATGATGTGCTGGACATCCACTTCAGACACGTCTTCGCTGTCAGGGTCAGGAATCTTCTTCTTCCCCTCTGCCTGAGCTGTAGAATGCTGAGGCTTCTCATCTTCACCATCCTGACAGAAAAACAAATGTGAAGGTTAGAAAAATGTTTGCAAGAAACATCAATAACAAACTTGACATTTTGTTTTGAGTGTGTTGTACCTCCTCCTCCTCCTCTTCTTCTGAACCACTGTCTTCACTGTCTGAACGCGGCGCGACTTCGTATCTGCAGAGGAACATTTTTATTACATATTCAGACGTTTCTGTTCTGATGAAGGACAAATTTTACCCAGTAAAACATGACTTTGATATGATGCAGCTCTTGGAATTTAAGTGTCGTTTCTATATCAGATTGAGATCTCCACTGTGCAGACATGACGCTCACCCAGGGTTCATCTCGAGCCAGGCCTCCAGCTGGCCAGCTTTAGGTGCATCGACACCAGTCAGGATCTTTCCACTGTCCACGTGGATGACTTTCACGGGCAGATCGCTCATCTGACTGGTCTCATCTAAAGGCTGAGACAACAGAGCAAATGAGAAACACTATTAATGCCTTTGTCCCTTTAGTCAAAGGCTTTTTGGGAAGTAGAACTTTGTTCATGGATTCAACAACTTTTCAGATTTTTTTTCAGACCCTTTAGAAACTATTTTTCAAAAAGCAACTTTTAATGAGGTGAATTGTTAAACTTTGTCAGTGATTGTTTTCTCCTGGTGCTGTGACTCCTTCAGTGTCTGTGATCAGTTTGTGTGGGGGACTGCAGCAGCACGTTCAGATGACAAATCAGCATCCATAAAAACTGTGAACGTGCCCTAATGACCAATTACCTATCCTGACTACTTAAGTTTTATTTTTCAAAATGTACAGAGTTCAGTAGCAGGTGTTTAACAACAGTCAAAATAAAAATCTGAGATTTAGATGTTTATTGATGTGATGGCAGAAGCTTAAAATGACAGCACCTAACAATAGGCTATACCTAAGTAGAGTTTGAGTTTACTTACTTCTCCATCAGGTCCCAGTGAAGGAGCACCACTTTCTGCAATCTCTGGCTTCTGTAAATATAAACAACAAATTGAAAGCATGTGTAAAAAAAACCTAACTAACACTCAGAGATGTCTGCTCTAAACTTTTACCTTCTTTTTCTTCTTCTTCTTCTTCTCTTTTAGAGCCTGCGCAGCCTTATGGGCTCGCACCAGCTCTGTGAGGTTGGCCACGTACTCGTCTGTCTGCTGCAGCAGGTAGGCCAGACGCTTGTCTTTCTTCTGGTCGATGAGTTTACGGTAGCCTTCTTCATCTTCAGCCTGGGAAAAGATTCACACACACATGTCAGATGGTGATTTCTGTCCACCTCAGTACAAATACAGTCTTTCGTATTGAAGCTCACCATCAGCCTGCGCATTCGCTCCTTTTCAATGCGCTCATTCTCCTTCTTCTGCTCACGCTCAGTGTTGGCGTGATAGGTGGCAATAGCTTTAGTGGCCTTCTGGATCTTGGCTGTGATGGAGCGGTGGTACTCCTTAAAGTCCTTAGCGTGCTGCAGGATGCTGTTGAGGTATTCCTGTCAACAGAAGAATCAAAAGAACATTCCACCACTGCTGTTAAACTCAGGAAATAGCGTGAAATTAAATCAAGCTGCATTTGTCTTCTTTAAAACGTCTGATTTTACTGTATCTGCAACAAAATAAATAAGGGCAACTGGAACCTCCATGCCTCACCTGGTGTTTTTGGCGGCGTTTGCGCTCCTGTTCAATCTTCTGCTGTTTCTCAAGCTTCTCAGTGATGCGAGCTTCACGTAGGGATTGACGTTTGCTGCGCTTGTAGGCTTTAGCGTTAAGGGCAGTTTCCAAAGCACTGTCACGACGCATGCAGACAACCACCTCCTGACGCAGCTGTAGGCACAAACACGTTGACACATCAGACACTTCCACTCCGGACAACAAGGACAAGTCAGTAACCACAATATCTGACACTGGTTAAATAAGCAGGAGTCACTTGTCTAACTTCATGTTTACCTGTCTCTGGAAGTTAAGCAGCCTCAGGGCCTTCAGCTCGATGGTGGCCTTGGTGCGCAGGTCTCCGGCTAGAGAGCCAGGCAGGTTCTCCAGTTCCTGGATACGGTGAGCAATACGGGCCTGTAGCCTGTCAACAGAAGAATCAAAAGAACATTCCACCACTGCTGTTAAACTCGGGAAATAAAGTGAAATGAAGTTACGCTCCATTTGTCTTCTTTAAAACTTCTGATTTTACTTTATCTATAACAAAATGAATAAGGGCGTCTCAAACCATGTGTGTGCAAATGGGTGAATGAGAAGCAGTGTAAAAGGGCTTTGAGAACCAATAAGGTAGAAAAGCACTATATAGGTGCTGAGCATTTATATGATACGAATATAAGAATAACTGGGAGACTGAAACGGACAGGACGGTTCTTCCTTAGAGTGTAGACATCTCACTCCGTTTGATTTCTGGAAATAAAGAAACGGTTCACTTTTGGTCACGCAGTGGTGTTACAGAGTGGAGCATCTTGCCTTACAAACAAGCTTTTTTTGTGTACAGAAACACTTTAACCAACAACTTCCTCACAGACTGACTCTGACATCTCTGATTCAATATGGATAATGAATGAGGATAATTTTGAACCCATGTTGAAAATCTCAGGAGGCATCAGACATTTAGTTATGGGTTCTAAAAATACTCACCTGTATTCTCTCTCCTGGAGGATCTCCACTGGATCCAGCCCGCGGGGTTTCTGGATGGGGGTTATGCGGCTCTGCTTCTGGTGTAGCATCATAGGAGGGGGCTGGGCAGGCTGTCCTGGCTGTCCTGGGGACTGCGTCTGAGGGGGCATTACTGGGGAGGCAGCTGGGGGCACGGAGGGAGGAGCGGGAGAGGGTCTGCCTGTGGGCTGAGGAGGAATCAGCTTCTGAGGAGGGTTGGATGGAGCAGCAGCGTTCACCATTGGTCCTGGAGGAGAGGAGTCTGATCAGTTTTGACTTGTACACATAATACAGATTCCTGCCTGAAATCCTCCTCAAAACACAGTTTACCTTCAGGCCACGATTTAGGGGGTCCATTGGTAGGCTGGCCCTGCATACCTGGGGGGACTCCAGCAGGTCCAGGAGGCGCCATATTTGGGCCTACCATGCCTAAACCAAGAAGAACAGTATAATTTTTAGACACAGGAGAAGTGTTGGGACATTAAAAAACAAATTCAGCCACCAGGGGGCTCTGATGAGCTTCTTATGTTTAAAGTGTCTGTTACAAATATGCAAAGACATAAAAATTACACAAAATGCTTCCTGCAGTTCTTCTAGCTCACCATGTGGTCTGTTGTAGTTGGCCTGAGCTGGTCCTGGCCCAGGCCCAGGCCCAACTCCAGGTCCTGTAGATGGGGGCATGTTGGGCATTGGTGGTTGCTGCATCCCTGGCATGGGCCTCTTTCCCTGCACAGCCATCTGCAGGTGCTCGGGTAAGGGCTGGTTACGTGCCAGCATCTTATACGCCATGATCTGGGCCCGGAGTTGGTGCAACTGGTTCTGGTTGAAAGGAGTGGGTCCACCTGGTCCACCTCCTGCACCACCTGGTCCACCTGGTGGAGGAACTCCACGGTTAGGCTGACCCATGCCCTGACTAGGGTCACCACTGCCTTCCATAGGGCCAGCCCCAGGGCCAGCCGGACCTCCGGGTATCATGGGGCCAGAGGGAGGGCCATTGGCTGGGACGGGGCTGGGAGCGTGCTCTGAGCCTCCCAATGGAGAGGGGTAACCTGGGGAACACAGAACAGATGCAGATTTACTTATTTAAGTATTTGTACTCATGGACTGATTTACTCAGACCCCACATAACGAAAAATGTTTGCGTTTTGCAGGTGATCTACTGAGAAAAATAGCGTGATCGACAAAATGTACAAACACGGTGGAGGAGGTGTCTGTCATGAGGGGTTTGGAGAGTGACCAGTGTAAACGCAGGAGAAAATTCCAATTAAAGCCGTTAGCGGGAGAGGCTAATAATCACTTTGATGAGCTACAGCAAAGAAATCTCTTAGAAGAACAAACATTTTATAGAAAGTTTACTCCTATGACTCTCTGGAAACCAGCAAACGCATAAAAGTCCCGTTTTGGCCTGATTAAGTTTGTCCCGCACGCGGGGAACTGGCAGATCATATTAGGGGCACAATGCATGTGAGCACACACATATGTACACATCCTCTCTTACACTGAGTGAGTTAAATATATACAAAAAAACTGTGTCCTTCAACTCAGTTGTGTTTTGGTTTTCGGGTTAAGTCCTTCTCAACAACGATAAATCACATTGTGTGTGTATTTGCATTTTTAACTCCTCACTGTGTAAGTCCCGAAACAGCAGGATTAAAATATATCTATCAGTGTATTATTATTTGTCACTTCATTGTTTTGTGCCCGTCTGGATCCTGTTTGTTTTACACTTTAGGCTTAAACACAGTTGTAGCTGAAGCTCCGCGTGCTATAAATCACCTGTAAACATGCTGTCGAGTCATTTCGACACTTCTACGCCTTTCGTCTTTCTCTTTCTTCCCATCATTTCTCACTGACTGTGGTTTTGTAGCTGCAGCTGCGTTTGTTGGTGTCTGACAGGGGAAACTCCCTCCCACTCCACTCCTCCTCCTGCTGCTGCTAAATGAGCAGCAAGAGGAACCGGCTGGATGGGTTCTCTCTCTCTCTCTCACACACACACACACACACACACACACACACTGTACTTGTTCCTATTCTGTTTCTGTGTAACTGAGTTATCTGTTCTTCCTTCATCGAGCTTCACATAAACATATTTCACTGCTTATTCATGTGTCTGACTGTGGACATAAAAATGAACAAAAATGAGTGTGTGTGTGTGTAAAGTGGGGGTGGTGAGTTTTCACTTTACTTGTTACTGTATTTAGAGCAATTTCTATTTCCATAACTGTGCTTGTCTACTGTGTATTGTGTTGAACAGTACAGGGGCTGCAGATGGAAACTAGCTTTCAGTCAGATCCAGTATAAGGCTTCTCTTCTCACTGTCTGAGACTAATGTTTCTGTAGTGTAGATCTCAATAAACATCATAACAATAATAAAGTTATGATGAGGCGTACATACCTCAAAAAACTAACATGAGAATGTAGAATATTTACTCACATTTAGGGCTGTGTCTTATCCTGTTGTCTGTGATTTACTGGTATAATTTGTCACTTTGCGATATTGATCATATTAGTTGCATGATGAAAAAATACAATGCTGGTTATGTTACCCTGGGAATGTTGGTCCATTGGGCTTGGAGGGGGGGCCATCCCGCTGTGACCCCCTGGTCTCATGCCTATGCCCTTCATCTGGCCATAGCGAGGGTCGTCAGGCATCCCCTTCTCGTGCATGGCTTCCATGGGCTGATTAAAAAGACACAAAATAATCAACAAATTTACCTTATTGGTTTAATTTATTGTCTTTTAAGTGGAGTAAAAATATTAATGAAAGCAGGGAAAGAAAAGGATTAACAAATTCAAAAACTCTACTTTGTGCATCTGGTGCAGGTTGTCCTGAGGGTATCCTGAGGGTCCCTGTGGAGGGTGGGGGTGTCCAGATCCAGGAGGTCCTGGGCTTGGCCCCATCATGCTGTGGGCTGAGCCCGGTGAGGGACCCGGACTCGGGCCCATCATACCTCCTGGAGACGGCCCTGGGCCTGGGGAGGGTCCAGGCCGAGGTGTCCCTCCCATTGGGGTGTCAGGAGTGGACATGTCTCAGGGGAAACTGGGAATGTGTGCCAGCAGCAAGTAGCAGCAAGAACCCCTGAGAAGTGAGACGACAACGGGGTGTAAGGAAATGACCCGAGAAGCTCATTGGAAATAAAAGGGCAGATTGTTCAAAACACAATAAAAATAATAATAAAATTCACTTTATGATGCTCAAAGTAAATCATAACATTAAATCAGAAAATCTCAACCAGCGTCTCTTCAAAACTACAGAAAAATACATTTTATTTGCAGCTTTAAGAGATGATCAAGCAGTAACATTCACATTTTCGCTACATCTTTAAGTTGATTTTTACAGCTTATGTTCTACTTCACGGTTCAACCTATTTCTACTCTTCTTTATTCTTCAGTTGTAGTTCTGATTGTGCTGTGTCACCGACATCCTCTGAGTTTTATCCACTAAATGTATGTTACTCACCATACATTTGGTGAATAAAACGAGTCTGATTCAAAAATGCTGTTTATCAAAACTAAACTTCTGATAATTGTTTCACCTCCACTTAAAATCACAATCATGTGTATGCATCAAGTGATGAGGGAGATTTTTTTTCAGACTATGATGGGGGCAACACTCCCTTTTAAATACACCCAGTCCTGAATCCTTGTTAGTTAAAACTGTGTCAAACAGTCCAGAACAAAACACGACATCAGTGCAACAGAAACAAGATAAAACTAAGACGGTCTAATCCAACAAACCTGCAGAAAATCCTCCTTCATGGAGGTGATAAAGTTATAAACACTGTTTCAGAGAGGGGGTGATTCAACAGTAATGTAACATGACCACTTTCATGAAGGAGGAATCACCGATGCATCAGACTGACCTGGAGGTACCTAATAAACTGAACACTGAGGATATCTGATTTGTAAACATCTTATAAAGTTTCCCAGTGGGGGGACAGCAGGTCATGTTATCTGTCACTTTATGGGTCAGAACCCTTTGATTTTAAACGAGGGTCTATTAAACACGATAAATCCTGCATCTTGTCTGTGAGAGAGCTGCTGCTCAAACTAAAACCTTCCTGACAATCCTGTCGTTTAACTGTTTACATTATATACACACAAATAACAATTAGCTATTAGTAGCATTCTTAGCTTTGTTAGCGTTCGCCGGGCCTAGCCGGTTAACGTTAAATTCTGCCTATAAAAACCCATTACTTTATCATTTTGTTTATTATAACGACAGACGCGTTTGCTGGTGTTCAGTAAATAACACTGTGAGCAATGAAGTTACACTGAATTTAAGTTAAAGCTACAAAGAGCTCGGCTCTGGCTAGCCTGCTAGCTAGCTAACACAACAACATAACCTGGCTGCTAACGGTGGCTAACGAGCTAGATGAGTTAGCCTAGCACCGGCCATGCTCTCCGAGGCCAGTTAAGCGGAAAAAAGTGCTATTTTATAAAATGTTTGTCCAGACGCGGAGACACGGGAGCGGGCAGAGCATCCCCCTTCGTCGCCGGGCTGATTGATCCATCGCGCCTCCCGTACGCTTGGCTCCGAGCTCCGCTTCCACAAACACATTTTCATTCATTGCTCGCTGTCGCGCCACAGCAGCGGCTCCGTAATGTCGGTCTCACCGTTTTCTCCAACAGCTAAAAAAACACCCAATAAACGCACATTTCTCCTCTAACAGCAGCGGAAAACACACACAAACCTCCACCGAGCCGAAAACAGAACCACAGCGGACTTACTCGACTGGTGAACGGTGATGTTTGTCTTCGCCGGTCCAACGTCTCTCGGTTTTTCCTCCCAGCCACAAACAAAGAGCGACCGACCCAGATGCTTTTTTTCCTTCCCCCCTCCTCCTCTCTCTCTCCCTCCCTCTCCGGCGTGCGCGGCTCGACAGCGCCCCCCATCCGCCGCCCGCATGCCCAGTGGAGGCTCCGGGGAGGAGGAAAGGACGAGAAGCCGGCGTGGGGGATGGGTGAGCGGGGAACGGTAACGTGGAGGAGACGGTCATTTTATTATGAAATAAAAAGGATGAATTAATTTATATGTTTTTCATTATTATTGATTGTTTTTCTGTAGTGATATAAGTGTTAAATATTTATTTACATTCTGTAAAATGTTGTCTTGCACCTTTATTGAAGCTTTCGTTTAATATGTGGTTTTCTATTAAAATATTAATAATAATGAAATAAATTCTAATTCAACCAATTATAGGTTATATGTATAAATATGTACAGTGATGGAATAAGTCCTCTGATATTCTACTTAAGTAAAAATATCATTAGCACAGTGTACAAATATTCTATAATATGCAAGTACAAAACATTTAGGATTAATTTATGTGTCAAAAGTAAAAGTATTCATTCTGCAGAAATATGGATTACATATATGATAATCATTGAAGCATTAATGTTGCAGCAGGAAAACCACGTTAAACCACATTATGTACTGAGTCTCCTTCATCCATAATAAATATTAGAATTCATTAGTTATATTTTCTTTTAATAATCTGCATCTGCACAGTAACTGAACCTGTCAAATACATGTAATGAAGTAAAAACACAATATATGAATATATATATATATATATATATATATATAGTTCAAAGCATTAGTCAAGTACCTCAAAACTGCACTCAGGTACTTTCTACCACTCTATATAATTATATATGATATAGTTTATGGTTATATAATTGCATTGTATGTATCATCATCATATCTATAAACAGTGGTCTAATTCACAAAATAAAAATCAGTTCTTACTTATTCATAAACTGTTTATGAAGCTCAAAAGAATAAATTCAGCAATTCTGATTGTTTTCCTGCAACAGAACATTCACATTTTACTAATTATCTAATTATCTTTATTATCTTCTTCAACTTCATGTGTATCTCAACGTTACACATAATCCTGTAACGTCTCACAGTTTGTCAGTGGGATAAAGTTTATATTGTTATTTTTATTCATTTGAATAGATTCATTATAAATCTAGTACTTGACTAGAACAGGACTTTGTGGATTTTATGGACAAACACAAATAGACTGTAAACATCCTGCAAATTCTGTCGAGTAGTTTTCTTTTCAGCATTCTTCTCTCAGACAATAAATAAAAAAATACAAATGAGAACAGCAATAAAATGACAGTGATGTTGTTAAGGATTCCCTCCAGGACACTGTTTGTTCTCACACAGTTGCGTTTCTGTGCGATTATTGATTATTGATCACAGATTTCTTCCGTTCACAACAGAACAAACTCGTCCATGCTGCTGCTGGTGTCGACTCTTTTACGTTCTTTCTTCCTCTGGATGTAGGTGATGCTGTTTGTCGGTGCATCGTTTCCCTCGTGCTCCCGACTGTGTCCCTCTGCAAATATGAACATGGGGTATGTCCCTGCAGACGTGGAGAGAACCTGTGGAAGAGAAAGACCGAAACTTAACTGAACCACACAATCAGTTCTGATCCCGTATTTATCGAGCAAAGAAGAAATTTACTCCTAATGGGCCAAATACTCATTTAAAACTTCCACTGTTTAAAACTGTAAACTTCATCACACAGCGTCACAGTAGGAGGCTTCATAAATAACTAGAACAATATTAGAAAAACTAAAAGACTTTGGATGAAGTCGGCTTCTAAAAATTAATCTGCAAAAAGAGCAATTCACACCAGGTAGAACACAAACGTTATATGAACCATTTCAACAAATCCAGCTCAAACAGTCCACAGTATTCACTTCCTGTACCTCTTTAACAGCTGTGCACAGTGACTCAAAGTCCTTTTGGCTCTTAGCATAGAAGCCGATGGTGCAGCTGGGGTCCATGCGAGAAAAAGCCATTTTCCTGGGATATTTACAGTGAAATGACTGCAGGTGGCGTGGAGAGAAAAAAAAGTCTCATTAGATTCAGAAAAATAGTTCTGTACTGTAAATCCTGACATGGATGGAAACTGAGTTAGATCATTTACATCAGTAACAATAAATCAATAAAAAACGCCAGAGAGCACGAAAACTAGAAAAGTCTAAGTAGTTCACTAAACGTACTGATAAGTGGTGGAAAGAGGTAAAAGCAATGGATTAATACATTTAATAAAAGTTATGTTATGTGTATGTCATGTTACATATTTAAAAGAGTTTCTTTATTGTTGAAGAAAATAAATGTTAAAAAAAGCTAAAAAATATAACAGTAATAATAGCTGAAAAGTTAAAGTTAGTAAAAAAATATGTAAACGGTTAAAAAAAAGTTAAAAATGTATAAACGGTTGAAAAGGTTAGATTAGGAATTATAATTTATAAATGGGTTAAAAAAATGTAAAAAACTGAAAAAGTTAAATAAAAATCTATAAATGTTTGAAAAAAAACAATCGGTGAAATGGATAAATTCTTGTAAAAACTTTGTATAAATGGTTTAAAAAGGTTCACAAAAGTAGTGGATGAACTGTGAAAGAAACAGTTTAAAGTCACGATACAGTCGAACTATTGGATAAACGGTAAAAATAGCTTCATACAGCTGCTAAACTGTTTTTGTATGTAGGGACACTTGAGGTCATCAGGTCTGGTTTGACCACAGCTTTCACAGCAGGAAACAAGAGTGAAAACAAAAAGAAGAAGAGAAGAGAAGAGTTACTGTCACCTCCAAGGGGAAGTTCTCCTTTGTCGTATCCACTGTGGACTGACAGTAGTGGGGGTCCAGGTACAGCAGATAGTCGCCTTTCACAGAGCAGGACAGAAAACAAGTGAGCGGAGCGACATCAAACAGCTCAGCACAGGAAGTATCATGTGAGCCGTACTGCACGTACCCTGGAAGCCGACGAAGAACAGAGAGTGCTTTGGTTTGCCCCCAATGATTCCGATGCAGCATTTCAACGTCAAGAGTTTCTATAAACACAAAAATTAAAAAAGTTTTTTTGTTTATACACGAAACACACTTGTTCTGTGCTTTAGATCAGGGAGTTTTTCTGCCACCACAGTGAACACAGAGAGATAAAAGCTGCAGTTGAAACACTGTCAGGAGGAGGAGTCTATCTAAAAACTGCTGGTGTTAACCCGTGAACTACTCAGAACGCAGACGGAGGAAGAAAGTATAGAAATATTGTTTGGATACTTTGACACAGGTGATGTAGGTGGGGTTGAGATCTTGTCCTCCGAGTCGCACAGGAACCAGGATGATGACAGACTTCTTGGGGTGGGGAGGAGGCCGCTGACACAGCCTCTTCACATCCTCCAAGTAAACTGATCACACAGAAAGAAACAAACACAAACATGTCCACGTGGTTCAGTGAATCCTCCTGAACCTCCAGTTCAAGCTGCTTTTCATGAATCCATTGTTCAAACAGGTGGTTTCAGGGAAAACAGTGAACTCTTCAAGTCAGATACTGTGTGTAGTTAAAGGACACATTCACAGTTTTTAAAACAACAGTCAGGTGCCCAACACTGAAACTGGTTTTACTTGCTGTAATTAATCCTCCTGTCCGTGGATCACAGGCTTCAAGCAGCCAAATAAAAACAAAGTACTAAACATGAGATCTGTGTGTAACTGGTCCTACAAATGTGCCCAGTGTTTCTGCTCTTCTCCCCTCTCTGCTTTCAACCCACCCCCCCAACTGGTCGGGGTAGATGACCGCCCACCCTGAGCCTAAAGGGAGTTTTTCCTCTCCACTGTCTCCTAGTGCTGCTTAAGTAGGATTTGTTGGATTTTCCACATAATTGTTTAAGGTCTTAACCTAAATATGTAAAGTGCTGTGAAATGACTTTGTTTTAGATTTGGCTCTATACAAGTGACTGATCTCTACTTTCCAACTGCCTGAATAAAAGGGAAATAACATTACGACGCTGTGGTTGTGTGGCTGCAGCTGTATGTAGTTTCCCTGCACGTTAAGATGATCAATCAGCTCCTCTCCTCAATAATACAGAAGAATGATTGAAAAAATGAAAAATACTGATAAATTTGTCTCCACACATTGTTGTGATCACATCTGAGATCAAAAACACTGATCATGGTGGATGACTCACCGGTGCAGTCTTGTGCTACATACACGACCAGATCAGGAAGGTCCACCGATGCAGCCACAGCTTTCCTGAAACAACACGATATTCGTTCTGCTGCGATAAAAGCTGGTTTGGATAATGGAACCTGGAATCAGTTCAGGTCTCACCTGATGATATGTGCCACAATGGAAGGACCGTACCAATCCCCAGCTTTCTTCCCTGAGGTTTTGCCCAACTCCACCAGCTGGTGTAGCCCAAAAGGGGCTGCGGGTCGGTCGGCAAACCAAGACACCACCCGTCTGTGTGTAGCCTCCATGGGTCGGTCCAGCCGGGAACCCAAGCTCAGTGTTCGACTTATCTTTTTAGGCCCTTCACTTAAACTCTGCCCGATGTCTGCGGGGTGACTCTCCAGGTCCATATCGTCTTTAAACACACGGTGGCTCGCAGACCAAGTCCAGTCTCAAAGTGGAGGAAAGATGAAACAATGAGAACATTGAAATGTACAACGTGATACCAGATATCATCTTAGAGTGGGTTTATCATGCGATTCCTTGGGTCTTTACTTCAGAGAACAGTATCTCATTGTTTAGCGATGTGTTCTGCACTCATTTATAGACTAAATACACTCTGTGACACTGCAGTGTGTCGGTGTGTGTTGTCACCTGGTGGCAGCAGGTGCAGCATCAGGCCCTGTGCCAGCAGCATCTGCCCCGTACGTAGAACACAACCCCAGCCACTGTCGGTGGTCAGAGCACAACCAGCCAGTGGAGGGAAACCCCGTCTGTACGTCAGCCACAGGAGGGAAAAAAAGGAGCGACGGAAACACTCTCGCTCCCCTGACACAGTTAAATGTGTTGAATTAAAATCACATGAATGAGACCGTTTCAGACGGTATGAGGGCCGAATGCTCAGGGCCTCACCTTGATCTTTGAGCTTGTAGGACTTTCCGAGCATGACCATCGGAGAGCTCTTGCTGAATTTGGATTTCTGCTTCAACGACCAGCCTGAAGGGAAAAGAGAAATAGGTAAATTTGACCAAACAAAAGAGAACAAACAGTGATATCCTAAGTTAGAAATATTAATAAATCTCTCTTAAAAACATAAACAAAACTGCATCACTCTGAGAATTGTTAGTGGTGACTTCCTATTCTGAAACACTTGATAAATACAGGTCCAGCTCTTATTACACAAACACAACATAAAATAATTCAAACTGACCATATTTGACACTGTTCCATGCTGAGACCAACTTTGATTTGAGTTTGCCCCTGTCCACTGGCTCCTGGTCATCCCTACTCACTTCCAAGACCTCAGGTCCAAGAGATCCATAAGACAGGAAGAGCCAGTCGTCCATGAGCTCGTCCGCTGTGGACTGGTCCTCACAGCGAGCCGAGGAGCTGCTGGGATTCATCATAGCTGGAGTGAGGAGAACTGCTGCTGGTCTCCATGACGGCCTGAGCGAAACAGCACAGTCAGGTCCTTAAGTATGTGCACAGTGACACAAAGCAAGTCAAGACGGGCAGTGGTTCACCACTTAGTGCCAAATTTTGTTCAGAAAGAATATTTCTCAACACGGGACTGCAAAGAACTTAGTTCTTTCACCATCAGTGACTAAGTGCAGAAGGCCATGGAGGGAGACAACTGCTGGATATGTGTGACATTGGAGCTCTCAGGCTGCACTGAGAAACCATCATGATTCCAGGGTGAATATAGTCACATAGAGTCAGGAGTACTTTGGAAGACTGCTGTCACCTAACACAGTCCACCCCTGCATCCAAAAAAGCAAAGCAACCTGAAACTTTATTAAACAAGGAGGAAGCCAAACATCAAGACTATGCAGAAACGTCACAGAGTTCTCTGGGCCTGAGCTCATGTCAGATGGACTGAGAGACAGTGGAGACGAGTCCACTTTTCAGTTTGTTTTCAGGAAAAACAGACATCGGGTTCTCCGTGGCAAAGACGAAAAAGACCATCCAGACCTGCATATCTGTGAAGGTGTATGTCGGGATTTTAGAGAGACATATGCTGCCATCTTTTCCTGGGAAGTCAGTGGATATTTCAATAGGACAGTGTCAGGCCTCATTCTGCGTGTGCTGTGTCTTTGTAGACACAGAGTGTGTGTGTATGACTGACCTGCCTGCAGTCCAGAAGAAAATGTATGGAGCATCGTGAAGCAGAGAATCAGACAACAGCAACCACAGACGGTCGAGTAGCTGAAGCTGATAAACGTGACTGTGTCCCAACTTTTATGTTTTTGTGAGTGTGTTGCAGCATGAAACTCTAAATCTGCTTTTATTTAGGAAATCATTTGTCAGTGAAAACACTGTAAATCTTTTTTGTACTTTTGTAAATTAACAAGATTTAGAAAAAAAATAATGACAGTGTAAATATTTAAGTGCGCTCTGTGGAACTGGCCTTGCTGTTTCCACTTACCCCGGGTTAGAAACCGTGTGACTGTAGGAATTTCAGAAATGTGTGTTTAGCTGCAGTGGGAGAGCTGCTGGTGTGATCTACAACATCACACTGGTAGATACAAGAACCTGGGTCTGAACAGAAGGTTTGTGATGTAATCAGTGATGAAACAAATACTCAAATCATGTTCTTCTCTTGTCCCACTACCACAATGTACAGCAGACACTGTGGTTAAATATATTCAATAAATCTACCAAAGGATTATCAGCAAAAATGTACGTTTAAGTATTAAAAGTAAAACTCTGACTGATACAGCATCAAATATTTTAACTTCTAGTAGGAGTCATGTGATCATCATTAGGGAAGAAAAAAGGACTCTGGTACATAAATTTATATAAGCTTTTAAACTATTTGGTAATATCGTTTTTTTTAGCTATTTAATAAATAATTTTACATCTTCGAGGTTTAAACAGTTTTTAAATCAGAGGAAACTTTTCACTGACAAATATTTTAGTGAACTTTGTTACTTGTTAATATTTGCTCATCTAATTTTCTTTATTTCAGGTAAAAAAAATTAAAAGTAAGTAAGAATTATAATGCATTAAAGGTAATGAAGTAAAATTGCAATATTACCTCCTGTAGCGTCCACAAGTAATGTACTTTGGTACTTTCCACCAATGAGTGAAGTATATTCAAAAATATGACTGAAATATATGACTAATATATTAGTAACTAATATCCTAATAAAATTATAATTTTTGTCATTAATTTTCTATGTCATAACTATCTAGTCAAACTGTGTAAAATACCTATATAAAAGATAGTGACGTTTCTGTAACTGTGACATTTTATATTTAACTTCTTCACTTTACTCAGACAAAACGAGACAACATGGAGGCTGTTAATCAATTAATAAATAATTAATTTACATTGATTTTAAATCATTTTAAGCACATTTACGCCATAAACTATTAGAACACAACGTATGATACTAAAAAACTGGTTAATGTACTAATACTATTAGAGTTAAGTAACGTTACAACGCAATAGCGAAATTAACAGTGTCATCACAGAAAAATACAAACTTTGTAAAAATATGAACATTACTATTTTACAACCACAAATGGAGAAATGACAATAGTTTGCAGTTTAAAAACAGTTCTGTGAGTATATTTCCACCACCTTTCAGGAGAATCGTGTAAACTCAGAACCAAACTAACTTTTTTTTATGATAAAATCACCGCTGCACGCTTCTCTCACCTTCATTAAGACGTCTTCATTGTGTCTCCGTTTAAGAGAGAAAAACACCGAGAGGAGTTCGTTCAATATTTTTGTCTCAGTCGATAAAAACAGCTCGATCTTCGTAAACGAGCAGAGCAGCTAAAGGCAGCTAATCTATTTGCTTTCACTTCCTGTTTATATCGTCACGCGTTCGCTCTGCTGTGATTGGTCAAAAGACGACGAATCACAGCGAGCCCCTTGTTCTTCTTCTTTTGATACTTAGTGGTAGTTAACAAACAGCGCCACCTTCCGGACTGAATCAAATCCTTATCAGAACCAGAATCAGCTTTACGTCCAGTGCTGTTTTATTTTAACCACTCAGGGATCAGAACGTTTTTGCAGAATTTCACCTATTTTCACATTTTCCTCTTTAACTGTTTATAATTCCAAAAACTATAAGATAGATCTGCATTTTCATGTCGTCACTGTAAAGCAAACATTTTGGCTCTTAAACAGAGTCCTTGGTGAACAGTTAAAAACAGAAAAAATAGGCAGTTTCTGGATTTTTTTTCTTCTTTCAAAGGCTGTAACCAGCTAACAGGTGAGCTGCTCTAACAGCTGTGTGTTTATTGCTGTAAAACAAAAGAAGATCACCAAGACTTCAGATGATGTTTAATTATGATAATAATAATGAGGACATTATTAGTACAGTACACGTCGGTGCTACTATGGGGTTTCGGTGTCTTGTCCAAGGACACGTCGACATGTAGCCAGGAGGAACTGGGAATCAAACCACTGACCCTGAACTACTGCTCTACCTAAAATGTGGTAAAATGAATTTCATGCAAGTCTTAAAACTAGATTCAAGTTTAAAAAACTTTATTAATCCCAGACGGAAATTACTTTGGCATGTTACAGCAGCTCTCCGTTCAAACAGAAAGAAAGAAAGAAAGAAAGAAAGAACCATAACCAGAAAAGAT
>JAUMHL010000029.1:21127326-21146919 GCA_032362345.1 Sandelia bainsii
TAAAGTGCCTTGAGATGATTTTTGTTATGATTTGGCGCTATACAAATAAAGATGAATTGAATTGAATTGAATTGTCTAGAATCACATCTTTTCAAAGTATCCTGCTTCCCAGCAGTAGACTTACTGTCAAAATAACTGGTGTCTTCCTCTGACTCTAGGTGAGGGATGAACTCTGCTTTCTGTCTCAGCAGGCTGTTCCAGTCCACCTCTGTGAAGAACGAGTGCTGCTTCACTTCAAAAGCACCACCTAGGAAAGAGGAGCGAGTTATGCATACAGAAAGGAAAGACAAAGAAACAGGTAACAAATGCAGCCGGAAGGCAAAGTACATCCCCAAAGAAGATGATTTCTTTGTGGAGACTGACCTTATGGGCCTACATGCAGGATTACAGTTAGTGTTCTAGGTCAGTGGGTACAGACAGTTTACCCCAGGGGCATGTCTGCAGTTGCCAACGGGTACATGGAAAGACTGTGAAGTAGCTCAGCTTTTAAAAAACAGAAATTATTCATACTTACATTATAAATATACACTGACATACTGAGTCAGCTGTAATGTCTGAACAACATGTGTGGAAATTTAGAGTCTATAAAAACGTAGCTACTGTGGCAAGTCAGCAGAGAAAAGTTATGAATAAAAGTTTAAAATAACCTAGTTAGTTAAACATAATGTATAAGTGTTTAAACCAGGTTAAAGCAGAAGATAAATGGTTGGCATAGTTAGATAAAAGTACAAAGAAAGTTAGCTGGTTAAATGAAAGGACTGGACTGAGGCAATCGTCAAAAACAGTTGTGTAAACTCCATATCAGGTACGGTTAAATATTGTAGGTGAATATGTGTCTAAAAGTTCAGAAACTGGAAAACGAAGAAACACTGGAAATAACATTGGGTGATTTCTCTCATAACTTTCTAAACGCGTTAATCCTGAGTAGTCTGCTATGAGCAAACACTCACAATGCCTAACATTAGTTCTTCTAAACACATTTCCACCTACAATACACAATATTTAACCATGTTAAATTGATAAAATGTGAGCTACAAGCATTTTAGGTGATCAGACCAGTCCTTTCTCCTATCGTTTAATCACAGTTGTCTTATTTTTTTGACTGGCAGTAGTGATGTATTTAATTAAGCTTAGAAATTCTGGCACCCAGCAACAGAGCAAGATGACATCTTTGGTACAATGATGAGTTCAGTTCTTAATATCTCTACAGTTAAACAACATTTTAAACTATTTAAAATACTGTAAACGTGATCTCACTAGAACAACTGACTGACCTGTGCCCAGTCGAACCAGTGGGTTTGTCTGCAGGAGGGAAGAGATCAGGTGCTGGGCATCGACAGGTAGAGCCTCATCTCCTTCGGGCCAAACAATGTCATCTACAAGACGGCAGAGAGTGACGGAGGATATGAGGTTACACAGTTTTGGTGGTGAGTGTTTTTACTGAATCCATCTAAAAATGCTTGTCCTGCTCTGACCTTTGATCCCTCACCTGTAATGACCTGTCCAAACAGCTCCTCTGGAGTGTCTCCAAAGAACGGGACACAGCCCACCAGGAACTCATACAGGATGATGCCCATAGCCCACCAGTCCACCGGCTTACCGTAACCCTGACGAAGAATAACCTCTGGGGCAATGTACTCTGGAGTTCCACACACCTAAAGAAAAAACAGCACTCAGTCTTTCATTTTATTTTATTTTAGTGTCATTCAGGTTTTATATTAGGTTAAATTTGCCAAGAATTCTAAAAACACATTTCCACTGTATCATTGTGGGCTACTGATATAGACCGATGGGCAAATTTGGGGCTTTATTCCATTACAAGTTAAATCTACAGCACAGATCGAGATGAGATGAAAGCCCCAGTGAGCGTTTTCATGTGCAGATGAATATGTACTTAATGCACACAGATTTCTGGCTGCAGTAATTCAGTCACAAGAAATAATGAGGCTCAGATTCAAAGCAGTAGCACTGAGAAAATAAGCTCTAGGTCATTATAATAACGGAGGAAAATACTGGTCTATTGTTCAGCTGTCAAAATCAGACAACGGTTTCATTTTTTTCATGCTTCAGCTATGGCACAATGACAGGGATTATCTCTGCATGGAAATGAAGAGAAATCAAAGGACTGTTCCCTTAGCCAAGATCACACTGTGCATTCGTGAAACATGGGAAATGTACGAGTCGCTTACATCTACATACATGAATGAACTATTTATAGTTTACAGAAGATTTTTCAGGCATTCTCTCATGCAGTGCAAGGAGTAAAATATGTATTAAAAGACTTGATTTATTCTGGCATACTCGTTAAAACACCAACTGATTTCTAACTCGCCAGCACGTCGCTAGGATGGACAGTAAAATTACACTGACATCTTTATGGACAATACAACAGAAGGTACAATATTACAAACACAATGAAACGATCACTATGAAATCGAAACATCAAAACCCCAGTAAGAAAGATTTGGTATTTGGTAAGAAGTAAACTTTTTTAAAAACTCACCACTGGATCTGATAGTAGTTGGACTTGCACTGGTTGCTGTAGCTATGCTGTTTAACTTGTCACCCAAGTTTCACTTTGTCAAGGTAATTCAGTGGTCGTTAGCACACACATCAGACAAAACTGATGCTTTCTTTGCTGGTGTTGTGTTAAAATCTTTTTCCTCTGAGCTGAGCTCGCTGTAACAATCTGATGTAAAGCTTTAGGCAGTTCCTGGACGAGGTCTCTAAGATATGATTCCAACGTTACATAGAGCAGTAAGATGCCATCCTCCTTTCCATAAGCCAGTGTACCGTCAAAATAATTCTGAAGCTGTTGTTTTCATGTAAAATGTTACAAAATTATCTAAAAATTAAAGAAAGAGGTTTTTAATCTACTTCCTCATCTTCCTTTGTGATACCTGTTTATCCAAGAACTCCCGAGTATCCTTCTCTATGTGTCCTTCATACAAGTTGGTGGTCAGACTCATCAGACCCATCTTAGACAGGCCGAAGTCAGTGAGCTTGATGTGACCCATGGAGGTAATCAGGAGGCTGAGAAGAGGAACGACACAGTTAAGTTTGAGATTTCCAAGCTTAGATTAGAAATACAGTAGCAGTGTATTGCGAATAAAAAGTTTGCATCATCTTTCTAGAACAGTGTGATGAAAACTAAGTCTCTCTTACTTGTCGGGCTTGAGGTCACGGTGTACGATGCCATAGTTGTGTAAGTACTCGAGCGCTAGGACAGTCTCTGCAAAGTACATGCGTGCCATCTCCACTGGCAGTGGCCCGATGTTCTTCAGCAGAGTGGCACAGTCTCCACCTGCCAGCACGAGTCCTTATTAGTTAGAAGTTACCACACATATTTCCTGCTCTTACCTCTTATCTTGGAACATTTTTAGTCTTCATTTAGTCTGAAGAGCAACACACACAGCTCCAAAAATGTCTGAAGAGCTGAAGGTTCAGACCACTCTGTTACTGTTGGAGTAGGTAGTATGATAAATGTGCCATTAGATTTGGCACTGACTGAAATATTTATGACTGACCGGACTGATTTGGTACAGAAATTCATCTTTCACTGAGGATGATGAACTGTAATAACGAAATACTTTGTCCAATACCTTTTGTACTTACAAAGCACGTTCCATTTTCATGCCGATCAAACATCATTGTGTTTCATGTCAATTATAATTTTTTTACACGCTAACACACTTTACAAATATGATTCACTTAAGGAGGAGCAATCTCAATGCACATATGTGTCTAAGTACAGCTTCATACAGCTACTAGACTCAAGACTCTATACTAATACTATACTTTATACTAATGGTACATTCATTGTATGCTACTGCAATCATTCGAAACAACACAAGCAACATCAGTAATTAATCAAACTTTAAATGACGCTGCTAATTAAACTTCAGAACATCTGCAATATGTATTTTTTATTTTTTTTGTGAATCAAGAGCTCTCGAGTTGTCCCACCCAGTTGGTGGGTAACATTTTTATGTATGCATACAGTCCAATTTGAGTAAACTCATTTCCTACACACACTCAAACTCTGCATACAGTTTGTATGCAGTATCAAAATGCATAGATTCTACTGTAAATATGCAAACGGTAATGGTAATATGATGGCAAAACAACATAACTGTAAATAGAGTGGCTGCAGGTGTAGATGTGGGCAGAGTATAAATATTACATATTCCTGTCCTTGTCCAACAGTGTGCTGCTCCAGCACAAGACTCACCTTCTACATACTCCATGACCATGCAGAGATGTCGACGGGTTTCGAAGGAACAGAACATGGAGACGACAAATGGATTCTCTGCGAAGGTGAGGATGTCTCTTTCCACGAAGGCCTGCTGGATTTGGTTCCTCAGGGTCAGGTTTTGTTTGTTAATCTTCTTCATTGCAAAACGCTGGCGTGTCTCCAGATGACGCACCAGGTACACGGCACTGACAAGCAAAAAGCGAAAATGTAATAATGAAGTTATTTTCACTTTTTGGCTGTTGTGTTGCTTGTGTGAAATCACTGAGACATACAGTAGATTTAAAATTAATTTAAAATTAATCACAGTATAAGAGTACAACCTTAATGCTCGACTCACCCATATGCTCCATTACTGATCAGCTTGATGGTCTGGAAGTCTGCTTCTCCTGGTGGTTTCATTGCCCTAATCTTACCCTGTGGATCAAAGATCACAATGTGGTGATTAAATATATGACCTAAATAATAATAATAGTAATAATAATATAATGTTGAACTGTATCAATTACTAGCATGCCACAGAGAAATGCACAAATGTAGTCTGAGAGATTAAAACAACACAAATTATAATGATGAAAGCAGCCTGTAAACTGGAGAAGGCCTGGTTTGCAATGTTATCGAAGATATACACAACAGTATCATCAGCATACAATTAGAATTGGAAAATAAATATTTTTCACATGCAGACTAAAAAGCAGTGAACCTAATATTGATCCTTGTGGAACACCTTTGTCAATCACCTGGGAACTTCATTTAAAACCAGATCTACAAAAAGTAGGTGTTGCTTTTTATGAATTGAGTTAACAATGTCACACACAGCAGCAGGTGCATCAGTGAGCAGGTCTTAGGCCTGACTGCTGTGGCTGAAGAATATTATTACAGTCACTTCAGAAATCATTCAAACAACACACAACAATCAAGAAACACTTTTTTGTTAACTTTATGTTGTGCATTTAATTTTAAATTAATAAAAAACTGATTTGCCCATCAGTTTAAACTCAATAAATTATAATTTTTAAAAGTTATTTTGATGTGTTTTTAAAAAATGATATATTTCATTTGGCAGTTTTTTCTTAAATTTAAACCCACAACGTGTAAAACTGAGTCACAGGATATTTTCTGAAGTGACTGTGGCAGTTGGAGACATGCCCAGTGCTATGTGGGTATCCTGCTTTGCTGCACTTCAGCATGAATTGCCTAAATTATATGTATAAAAGCGTTTCATTAGCAAATGAAGCAAACATTTTGAGTGAGCACAACAACGACCTTGGCAGCATGAACGGATTATCAAACGAGCTTGCCAAGCAGAGACCCATAGGGCTCAACTCTCACTATTTCTTGTTTCATAGCAATAGATGTCTTTTAAAAGGTACAAAATGTCCACAAATGTGCAAAATGATCCTGAACAGAGGCAAAATAATCAGAAAGTGTTTCAGAATCCGGACAAAAAGACAAAAAATGACAAAAAGAGACAAAAAGCTATGAAAAAGCAACAGACACAAAATGATATATGGCACAAAACCACTGTAAGAAGACATAAAGAAGCAAAACAATTACAACGAAAAGACAGAAAAATACAAACAAATGTTGTTTGTGTCTCTTTCAGTATAGGGTCCATTACTGATGCATGCATCCATGGGCCATTTTCTCCATGCTTGCCATGCTTACATATTATTTTGGGTCTCACCTCTGTTGAGTCGTCTGTTTCAGGTGTTAGTGGCCCCTCGCTGTCGTAGTTGTCAATGTTCACCATCTCTGATGACAAACACATCATTCTGAATCAGCCCACAGTTCTTTTACATGTATTTTCTAATGAGGTCAATTTGTATGCCGTCTCTCACTCCCACCTTCGATCGGGTCTCTGGTCAGTCCCAGCTGGCTGATGATGTAACGAGGGATGTCTGTTTTCATCAGATGACCCTCCTTGGCGTGGTCCTCTGCTGCCTCCAGCAGATGGTAAAACTCCTCAGGGTTAAACTCCTGGAAGTGTTTGATCCATGAAGTCATCAGGTGAAAATATTTGGAGCTTGTCCATTAATATTACATTTATAACAAAAAGCTTTGATGTGTGCAGTTTAAAAATTTTTTTAGTTGTAATGTTGTCTGAAAAATATATATAAGTGGAACCTGGTTTATCTTATTAGCTTGACTCATCAAGGAGGACACAAGATTGACACCCAGACACACACACACACCTACATGCTGCAGCTTTAAGTGACACCATGGTCGCGGTCTGTCTGAGTCAGGCTGGAAGACAGCCGAGCAGCAGGAGGGCCACTGCCTGGTATTAGTTGTACTGTAGTAAGGCAAATTTCAATCTAAATGCAAATGTCTTCACTGTCCAGACAGACTGGAGCAGCACTCACACTTTAATGTTTTGATTTTCTGCCTCTGCTGTGTAACACACCAGAGCGCTTAAATGCTTATAATGGGATAACAAATGATTATCTGTGCTCATGATTATTTAAAGAAAATCAATTTGTCTTAAGTCTCAGACATCAAAGACATAAACTGTGAAAAGCTCTGCAATGTGATGAAGGATTGTGAATTGATAAGTGGTGATGGGTAAGCACTGAAAAGTGTGCGTGTTGTTGTACCAGACACTCCAGAAGTCTGGCAGGCCGGGAGATGATGATGAGAAGCTTTTTCACCAGCTCTGTGACGAAGGCGACCTCAGTGCTCTCTGAACGCTCAAAGGCCTGAAACATACAAACAGGGAAACAAGGGCTCATAAAAGACATGAATTTAAATTCACATTTAGAAACTCTCAGTCAGAAGAGATGAGGGAGTGATGCAGACAGGAGCAATGTTTCAAAAAGCTGTGAAAATCTCTGATGATGAGAAACACAGCAGATACCAGGCACCAGAGCAATCACAGCAATCTGATCAAGCTGCTGATGAAACTCCCCGATATCGTTATCTGCTCTGGCAAATCAAAAGCACGATTAGCCTCCATTTATATCAGGCTCTTCAATTTTACCTCTCATTAAAGGCATCATCTGTTTGAATGAAATTAGAAGAGCAAAAAGCAGAAGCGAGATGAATTTGTTTGTGTCTGTTTCGAGTGTGACTTATTTCACAGATGCTGCTTTATAACTGCTCTTTGCTAATTCAATTATAATCACTGTAGTTCAGTGTTTTACCGCTGCTCATCACTTGACAAAGATTTTTTTCAGTACTAGTGTCAATAAGGGAAGTCCCAATCCAATATTTTGGTCCTGTAATATTTGGTATCTTCTATTACCAAATCTGATACTAGCACCTACACAGAAATAATACATGTTTTCAGAAGCCTCTTGATTCAAATGCTGGAGACTGAAGTTTATGAGCTTAAATTATTGATATGATATGAATCAAAGAATAACTGGGAGAATGTGACTCTGACAATGACATGCTGGGATCCTCTACACTGAAGATGCATCACTCTGCTGGATTTCTGGAACTACAGAAACACTCAAGCTGCTTTCACACATGAACTGGAAACCTAAAGTTCTCTAGTAATTACCCAGGTGGGCTGCATGAGAGGACGCGTAGTCAGTCGGCCCGAACATTAAATGGACTTAATCCTGCGAGCTCCCTAGTACAAAGTCTGTGTGAATACAGTAGGTAATAGTACAAATGATTCTCAAACAAGTGAGGGTTCCCTTTCAGTCGATCTGCTCAGGACAACATCATAAAATATGGGAAATAATTATTATGCTTTGGCCTCAATCCACTTGCGGTTGTACAGCACTGTGACAGAGTAGAACGTCTTCCCTCATAAACAATCTTTGTCTGAGTACAGACACCAGCTACAGAGACACTATAGACAGTTGTCAGTTGGTCAGACAGTTTAGAAAGTTGCAGCTATGAGTGAACTCTTGTATATTACACAGTCATTTTCTCTAGTGTAAAAACAATGTCATGTAAAAACATTTATTAGTGTAGTGTTAATAAAGATGTAAATTAGGGCCAGGGATACTACGGAATACTTCAGTACTGATACCATAATTATATTCTGTGATACTTTGATAAATAAAAACATGATTTTGCTTCAAAACCCTTTGTGACACAAGATATAAATGTTCTGACTTCTCGCTGTAGAATAACTTTAATTTAAGATTTAAATGAGGAAGAATCTGCTCCAACATAATTACAATTATAAAGCGGTTTGATACGCATCCCTGATGCAAATAAACTTATTTATTGTTGTTACAGAGTCCAGTCTGAGGTCTTCATTGCTCTTTCATGGGTTTGTTGGCATTGTCTAATTTTAACTCACATCCTGCAGCAGCTTCTCCAGATTCTCCTGCAGCTCAAAGAAGTAGACGGAGGTGATGAGGCCCTCGCGGGCTTTGGCCAGACAGTCTCTGGACAGCTCAGCTAACTGGTGGTGGATGAAGCTGAGGACTCCATCTGCCAGCGGGAGAACGTTCTCCGGAGAGTATGCCTGGATGAACTCAGCCAGCTTCTCCTCCATCTGTGCTGTGGCCTGGTGGAGGACAAAGGGCGGGAGCCACGAGAGCACAGGAGCAGAGCGTTAGAACGGAGAGAAAGAGAAACATTTTGAAAAAGACCCAGAGGTGCAGTATGTGACAGAGACGTCGACGTGACTGTGCTAATTCACTCTGACTTTAATACAATATTATTTTTCTCATCTGACGTAAGTGAGAACAAGATGAACTCTACATTTCCTAAGGCTTGATTTTTATTATGGAGGACGCTTTCAGCCCGTCTCTCTCTCTCCTTTTGATCCAAACCTCAGCTCACAGACAGACTGAGAGTCAGTGGAAGCTTTTAGAGGCATGTTGTATAAATGTAATATTGTCTCTGACAGGGTGAACATGACACTGCTCATGTTCTACTGTGTTCGGATGTACGATATCAAACCATCAAATCTCTGAATTATGTCCCTTTGTAGTTTTTTCTAAGATTTGACTTCTGACTTCATAGGACTATATAGTACGTACATACAGTCTTTGATTGTGGATTGAAAAATTGGATTAATGATCTGCAGGTATAAGGATTTGTTTACTGATGTGCAGGCGACATGATGTACTATTGTGTGTGTGTGTTACCTTTGGGAAGCGCTCCTTGTACACATGGTTCATCATCACTATCTCATTATCATAGCAGGCGGAGGAGCGTCCCGGGCTGATGGGACAAACAGGAAACAGTGGAATACAAGGAGAAAGATTCAGTCAGTCCAGACAAACTAAAACCAGTAATACAGAGCATTTCTGAAGAACTTAAAATGAACCGATAAAATAAAAAGTTAGTATATAAATTCATAAAGGATTCAGATCTCTTCACTTTTTGCAAACTGGTGTTTTATTTCCATTGCTGTCCATTAAGCCACACACAGTGACAAGGTGAAGATATGTTTTAAGAAATGTATTAAAACTAAATAGAATTTATTAAAAATAAATAATTTATTAAAAACAGAAGTGTCTCATTTACATGGGTATTCATACCCTTTATTCAGAGAAGCCTATGTGGCTGTAATTGTAAAAAACAAATGCTTCTCAACTTTCTTTTTTTTCACAACTGCAGTTTCTTCTTGACAGACGCTATATATATATATATATTAAATTATATAATACATATATTATATTATATTCTGTAAGGTCTTAAACACTGTAAAGTGCCTTGACATAACTTTTGTTGTGATTTCTATATAAATAAACTGGATTGAATTGAATTCTTCTTTTAAAGGGTTCAGTTAAAGAAAAATCATGAAGTAATAACATGAACCAGGAGCATCCCCTGTCCGAGTCCTTCTAAAAACAGGATAGAGCTTTTGGCTTTTGTTTCATGCCACGGCTGCTGACCTGAGACTGCGGGAGCGTGGACGCATGTGGGGGGAGCAGCGGCCGCCGTCATCATCCGTGATGCTCTCGGTGCTGCCAAAGTGCTTGGATAAGAAGTGGAGCTCGTCCATGGTGGGCTGGAAGGGCAGCTGGTGCAGACGCTCCTGAGAGGAACTGGAGGACTGTGGTCAGTGAGAGGAAGAGGAGGAGAGGCAAGAGCAGTGAGGGTGGAGGAGGAAGAGGAAGCAGGTGAGCAAAGGGAAAGTGGGGAGATAAGGAACAATAATATTACAGTGGGTGAAGTCAGAGTCAGAGTCAGAAAAAATAACGAGTCCATCATGAGCACATCATGCTGTGTAAGCAGCAGCGACAGGACATCACGATGCCAAACTGAGAATTAAAATGTAAATCGAGCCTCAGGCTCGGACGCCGTAAATGTGCTGCACTGACTCGTCTCAGTTTTTGCCTTCAACAAACCAGTGAGACCAGGATCTATTAACCTACCTATTGACCCAAACATCGATCACTTATCAGGGTGTAGAGTCAGTTGTTTGTCTGTTTCATGTGTGTAATTCTGGTTTATTTCAACCTGGTTTCGTTTTTCTGTATGCATATTTTGCACTGAACATATATATATTTTTAAACCTAACTAAGATTAGAGATGCTGCATTGGTTGAAACTGTGAATTAAATAACTGGGACTGTACTAATCTGAGTAGGCAGACAAGCTCTAGTTTTCGTTCATCATCTTTTGATTTGTGTCCAACAGAGATTTGATGTTCACACTATGCACCACTTTAGCTGAGACTGTCACGACTCTCATAGCACCCAGTTAGCTTAGCGTAGCTTAACATAGAGACAGGAAATGGGAGAAATCAAGCTTGGCTCTGTCCAAACTGAGCTTATTAACTTACGAGGAGGGTTACGTGTCATGTTAGCTGTTTCTCCCTGTTCCCAGTGTCTATGCTAAGCTACTCCTTTGTTTGAAGGTTTGTTTACCTCCATGAAACCAAGAGAGAATTTATTACATGAAAAGGTTTTAGATTATTTATTCAAATGATGCTGGGAATTCAGGAGCATATTGATAAAGCCTGAGCCTTCATTTCAATGGAACATTTCTAATGATAGTATCTGGCTAAATTTAGCCTGTGGTTAAATTACTGTGGAACAGAATGCATTTTATGTCATGTTCCTCCTCTCTACACCGCTGTTCCTGTGACCCTCTCATCCCACCAGCCTGGCACTCGTCCCCCCCTCCATCTGACCCTCCATCCACAGATGGAGAGTAGGAACCAGGCCTTGCTGTTACACAACATCACACACATGAAAGACGAGGGGGGGAAGAAACACAAGTGACAACATGCTGGAGATGGATGAAGTCAAAATGCCCCCCCCCCTTTTCTGTCTTTGGGGAGCTGGGCTGATTAACCAGGTCAAAAGACACAAAAAGAGGGTTTGTACACACATATCAGTAAGACGTTTCCTCTCATTTGGATCAGGTTGAGTGGAGTGAAATCAGTGTCCGTATTGTGCGGATCAGCCAGTTTCAGTTACGTATGTCAGTGGTTCCCGACCGTCCATCTCATGTAGCTGCAGCCAAACCCTGACATGTCCCCCTTCATCAGTACGGCTACTACTCATCATTAACACCATTGTTGAAATGGATAATGTTCAAAGGTTTTGTTGAACAGTTGAACTGTAAATGTTGAAGTTGGTCAAGTTTTCACAATTTTATTAGGCTATATTATACTGTAGGCGTAGCTTGCTAACTCAACTGTGTCATTATTCCTTTTGTGTTAGCTAGTTATTTAAATTCTGTATTACTTTTAGCTAATTATTTTAAATATTTGATTATTGCCTTTAGCTAAATTATCTGATAATTTGTAGCTATATTTCTGTTTGACTGTTTTTAGCAAACAATTTCATCTTTTGAACCATTTTAACAAGCTTATTTTAGCATTATTATTTTATTCATGAACTTTATCTGTTTCATTAATAGCTAACCATTTTAACTGTTTACTCACTACTTAAAAATTAAATATTAACTAATCATTTCAGCTGCTTGTTAGTGTTAGCTATTTGCACTGAAAATTCACTACTTTTTAAAAGCTATTTTAATAATTTCTTTACTTTGAGCTAACGATATTCTCTAAAATTATAGCTAACTAAACTAGCATTAGCATACTCCAACCATTTATCCATTACTTTAAACTGTTTATCTAATACCTTTAGCTAATTATTAATAATAATTAACTGTACCATTTAGTTATTTAAACTTTTATATTCGTTGTGCTTTTCAATTCAGCAAACTACTTCACTTGTTTAGGTGATCTGGACCTTTAGCTAACTGTAAGTGTCATTACAGTTTATGAAAGTGCTTTGCTAATTATTTAAATTCTTGAATTACTTTTAGATAACCATTTTAACTGATTATTCATTTGAGCTAATTCAGTTTTTATCCAGTATTTTTAGCTAACTAGCTAGATATTTAATTTGTTTATTTATTACTTTTAGCTATTTCAACTCAACTACAAATTTCAGCACTTATGCTTGTGGCTTACCAGCTAGCTAATTTAACTTGTTCGGTAACTAGTTTTAATGCACTCTTAACAGAGTCATGTTGATGAACAGCTCATTACTAAAATTCATGCAGCATCACCATTTTTGCAAACATAGTTTTTCTCCTTAACACATAACATGCATGTATTTTTTTAATCAAATCATAATTTTCATTTTTAGCTGAATTTCTTTAGTTGTCGCCTGACAAGTATGGTTGGGAATTCAACTCTTTATGTGATGCCGATGGAGGGGAGAAATTTACCGTGGAGCTGGGAGTGTTGGTGCCATATCCAGAAGACGGCAAAGATGCCAAAGACCATCGTCGTCCATCGGCCCTGTAGAGGACATAAATATTATTAAGTGCAATGTGATGCATGATAATCTCTCATTATCATATTAACATATTATCTTTACTGTGGTGGATTGATGTTTTGTTTTTCAAGAGGCTGAAAAATATGAAGTTGAGCAGAAATAAATCACTGTTAACACAACCTGTAATTATTTCTGTTGCCTATGAAACCGTAGATGTGACTGTAATGCAGACAACTTATTCTAATGTACCACATCTCCTTTTACTCAGCATACGAAGACCCAGAAAACTCATTCGTTGTGCTTTTGTGTGCCTCGATCGCACAGTGACAGGCAGGTAGATGGATCTGATAAATGAGGACAGAGGATTTACAGGAGCACAGGCTCCAGGAGTCTGACTCAGAGAGACTGAGGTAAATAACAGTGCAATTGGCCCTGTGCACATACATCTCTACCTATGGAAGGTATGACAGTGAAGACTTCCTGTGTCGTTGTTTTTATCCTATTTTTTTTTATTTTCTGAGAAAAGATACACAATATACACTGAATATACTGGAAAACTGAACATTACATCCATATGTTATTGGATTCATTTCTTTACATAAGATTCCTTAAAACTGCATGTATGGATTTCCTCCTATTTACGAAGGTCAGCCACTGACGTTAGATCTGGTTCAGTCTCTGTTCCAGTTCACAACTCGGTGTTAGGGTTTAGTGCAGGAAAATTTCTTTTTGGAAGCCATACATTAAATGTAGCATCTCATGTAGAAAATGTCATGGAAATTTTAACAAATTTTAGTTTGTTTCCTGTATTAATTTGATGCATTTAGTATTATTGTTCTTTTTTTTGGCTTTATGCTGCAATTCCCTTAATCCAACACAACTCATTGCTCCATACAAATGTGTTTTGTCTGCTAATAGCTATATTTTGTCCTTTCAGTGACCAGTGATGTCACGTGTACGTCATTGCATTTTGGTTTTATCCGTACATCAACTTTTCTACCTCAACCAAGCATTAAAACTAAATGTTTTACAATTATCCACTCAGGTTCTTATGCACAAATCGAAAATGTGCATAAAAACAGGTGAAACTCATCTATAGTCTAAAATGTCTCTGTAAGCTGTAACATCCCTTCACTGGAATTGAGGGGTCTTAGTCTAAACATAAAAAATCCCTGGATGAAAAGTCAGATAGGAGGAGATACAATCCCCTCTGAAAGTACTGGGAGAAAAAGGCTAATTCATTTGTTTTTGATGTATGCTGAAGACATAAAGGTTTAAAATCAGATGGATATGAGACCAAAGTTCAGAATTTCAGCTTTTATTTGATGCTATTGACAGAACATAGCATCTTTTGTATGAGATCCACCAAATGTTGAGTAAATGTATTGGAACAGAAAGTTTCATAGTCAATAAAACTTGCAGATCCCATGTTTGTAATAAAAGCATCAAGCCTGTGACTCTGTGACATCCCGTCCTGTGTATGTTGCTCAGTACACAAGTGGTTTATTTTTTTTCCAGCACATTCCAGGTTGCTGTACTGACTTTGCCCAATGTTTGTGCAGTGCCTCTGATTGTTTTCCCTCTTTTCTCTAATTCTAAATGACTGATTTTCTACCAGAAACAGCTGAAACTTTTTCTCTCATATCATATCTCATATAATTTTTTACGTTCTCCTTTCAGAGGAGACTGTATTGTATTCATGAATTCATTACCCTGCATCTTTGCATTATAATAAGCGTACAGACAAATGAATATGAACAGATACACACATTTGTGGCCACCTGTCCTCATACAGTCACACACTGGGCCGTGGTGCCTCCTCACTACAGCAGCGTGAAGGAACACAGAGATGCTGTGAATGTAATGACTTGGCCACGTCGTACATGAGTCAGCCTGTCACAGTGCGAGTGCAGTGAGAGGCTCCCTGCTCCACAGCATGTGTGAGACCTCACACAACCACAGATCCACACTGGTCTCACACTGTCTGGATGACTGTCTCTCTGTCCAGCACTGTTCAATCTCTCATTCTGATTTTGATTTAGTTTAAATATGTAGATTAGGCTTTGTCAAAGTTCAGCACTTGTCAGTGGTGAACAAACACTGATCTTTAATAAAAAGGTACCAGTAATTGTTCTAACTTCTTGAGCTGGAGGAGGTTTTATTCTTCTTTTAGATGTTTTCAAATTGTATCTTTTTTATGTGAATTATTTGAGAGTTTTATCTCTTTGAGCTTCAAAAGTAATCTTTTTAGGTAATTTAGAATTTAAGAGAAACAACTTTTGTGGAACTGCTAAAAGTTCCAAACTTAGTCCCAAACGAAAAAGGTTTTCTCATCTTATTCTTTGTATCTTACTAAGATTTGAAAGTGTGTTGTATTTTATAAGTATATCGTGTTTTTAGTACAATCCCAATCTGTTAAGTAAATGAACTGTGTGCAAGTACAATATTTTCCTCCGGAAAGTGTAAAGAAACATAGATAGAAGTGCTCCATAATCTACTAAAACTTGCAGTACAGCTTAAGATCCCGCCGGAGGGGCTGGAAAAAGTTGAAGTCAAGACTAGATCCCTGACTGTGCTGCCACCACGACTGCTGGATGATGTCTACTAAGCATTTTGAGGCAGCAACTGTCTCTATCGTTGTTGTGTGCAATTACTGTGTTTTCATGTGTTGGGTATTTGTCCCTCTGCTTTGATTCAGAAGCTGATTCTTTCACATTTTGACAAAAATCCAGTTTGCTTGGTTCAGTTTGAGGTGCTAAATGATCGATAACATTAATACAGTGAAATGTCTTCCAAAATCTTGGGGAACATGTAGAGTCGACTGTCGCCATCAGTCCTGGAACTTAGTTCTTCCTTTTGGCAGCAACATAGCGTATGACAGTAAGCAATGTTAATGTTTCTATGTCTTTGTGCTGCTGCAGGTTCATAGTTTGTCTCAGCTATTTTTGTGTCTTCTTGTCTAATTGTCACAGGATTATAGAAGTTAGCTTATAAACCTGTTTCTTCCAAGAAGCGGTAACATCAGACGACAGACAGAATGTTACTGAGTGTAAAAAAAGAAACGGGTTTTGTATGAGCTAGATAAATTAACTTTTGAACCAGATATATGTTGGGAGGAGGAGGAAACGGTTTAGGAGCGACAGATTCCACAGATGCTGCGGGTCACTAAATAACTCTTCACGAGGCACAACTATGGGAGAGTGAAACATAAAGCTCTGGAGCCAGTGTTTGATCGGCTGCTTGTTGTTGTTCTTTTCTCTCTCCTCTGTCCACTCATCCCAACCGGTCGAGGCAGATGACCGCCCACCCTGAGCCTGGTTTTGGAGTGTTTTTCCTCTCCACTGTCTCCTAGTGCTGCTCAAGTGGGACTGTTGGGTTTTCTACATAATTCTATATATAGTTATATTCTGTAAGACCTTTAACCTTAAACCCTGTAAAATGTCTTGAGAAGACTTTTGTTGTGATTTGGAGCTATAGAAATAAACTTAAGGGATACTGAATTGAATAAAACACAAATGATTTCATGTCCATTCATGTCTTTTACATTGTTGTTTTGTTTTTACTGTGTGATGAAACATTTTCTTATATTTCCCATTTTCAAACGTTACTGTTTTTTCAGCTTTATTCTACTTTTGGATGTGAAAAATTAGTTATCAGTGATTATTATTCATCTTCTCCGAGCTCTAACATAAACAGTGACAGTGAGCACTTATGATCACACTGAATATATGTAGTGGTAACAGGAAGCTTCACCTTCTGGAGGAAGCGAACGAGAAGTGTGCCGGGTTACCGGGAGAGAAGTTTCGTGGGCTGTCCAGGGGGCTGCTTCCTGGTGGGACATCGAGACAAGCGACAGATAAGATAATGTGAAAGAAAGGTGTGACAAAGTAAGAAAGACCAGAAACAAACACAGTTTAAATCTTCTCACCATGGTTTCCCCTTTTCTCTGTGAAGTGCAGCATTGAAGCTGACTCACACTCGTCTGGTTCAATGTGACAGTGTGACTGTTCATAATCACTGGGTCGGGTTTGAGAGGGAAAATTGGTGTGAAATTGATTTTTTCCCCAAACCATAAAGGCCTATCATTGATTTTTAGACTGATGAATGCCTTGGTCTGTGGACAGTAATGTGGATACTGGAATTGATTTAGTTTTGTTCAGAGATGAATGAATCAAACCAGCAAAGTTAAGGTAACAAGACTACACAATGTACACAACCCTTTCTCCTTTAAGTCTCCACAGGTTTTGGGACCAACCTGAGAAGATTTTATAGTGTTTTTCCACCACATGGTACCAGCTTGACTTGACTATACTCTCTTTTGGTAACAAGTACTTTGTTTTCCACTGCAGATATAGCACTGAAACTGCAGACACACACAGGAACAGGTTATCAAAAGAAAGCTGTTCTTGAGGAGACAAATTTTGTTTCAGGAGAGACTAAATACAGCAAGACAAAAGACTGCTGAAAAGTCTGTGAAATACTTCAGTAGTTCAGATGATGATGGTGAAACCAAAAAAGCACCAGGTAGCAGATACTATCCACAACATTTGCCTGATGGAAAACCAAAAAAGATGAATAGTAGAGTTGAGTCGAGCCGATACCATGAGGTGGAAAGCTGTGGTTAGTGAAGCTGTGGTCATTTCAACCAAAACAGGTCCAAAGAAAGAAAGAAACATTGGGTCAACACAATGTAAACGTGTCTCCAGGAACTAATTTTATTTAGTTAACTAAAGGAATAGTTCCACATTTGTGCTTATTTGCTTTCTTGATGAGAGCTCGATGAGAAGATAATATGTTCATGTCATGTGGGTAAAGTAAACACAGTATGAAGCTACTTCCAGCCATTGGTTGCTTAGCTTAGTTAAGTGCTGAACAGTTCTTTGAATGGATGCAGTGGCTCCCAGGAGTCACTAGTTTCCTGATCACTAACATATAGCCACATAAATAATAACATGTAGTTTTTACGTTCCACAGATTAATCAAATGAGATATAAATTAGGTGGGATTTTGTCATGTTGTGACATAACAAAATCAGAGTCAGGCAATCTCTTTTCCCTGATTCCAGTCTTTGCTATGGCTTACAGTGATACCACCCTGAACATGCCTGATCTTGGCCGATCTCAGAAGCTTAGCAGAGTCGGGCCTGGTTAGTACTTGGATGGGAGACTGCCTGGGAATACCAGGTGCTGTAAGCTTGTTATTGATTGTTGTTCTCTTGTTGCTTGCTGTTGCCACTCACCCTAACCGGTTGAGGCAGATGACCGCCCACCCTGAGCCTGGTTTTGCTGAAAGTTTCTTCTGTTAAAGGGAGTTTTTTCTCTCCGCTCTCTCCTAGTGCTATATTCTGTAAGTTCTTTAACCTTACACTGTAAAATGACTTGAGTTGACTTTTGTTGTGGTTTGGTGCTATATACATAAAATTAATTTACTTTGTACTACTGGTGCATTCCACTTGAAGTGGTGCAGTCAGAAATTTCATCTACAGCGCCCTCTAAAGTCGGGTTTCTGACATGAGAAGTTGGTTAAATCTCACCCAACCCGACATCAAAATCCAAAATGGATGCTTCAGTTCAAGTATTTCGTATGGTTGTTTGTTATTGGTTGTTATAAAGTAAAGTGTTATAAAGTTTTATGGTAACCTGACTGATGTCATCTCAGGTGTGACTTTCAACCTCTGAGGTAAATGGAACACAGCATACTGTAAGACGATGCTAAACAGATGACTCCAGTTAAAAGACCAGGTTTTATCCTGTTTTTCTTATTGAGAAAAATATATGTACATGTTTTGGAGTCAAAACCAGGTGTTTCACTAAAATATGAACCAACACTTCCCCAAAATATAACAGTTCTGCTTCTTTAATACATATTAACGTGACAGAAAAGTTAACCTACAAATAACCATTAGTTCAGGTGTGATGTTTTACTGTACGTACCGAGGTGTCCTGGAAGGGGCAGAGGGGAGTGTGGGCGAGGCAGCGTGGGGGAGGTGGTGGTCAGAATCAGACTCTTCCTGTTGCTTGTACGACAGCTACAGAGAAAAAGAGAGAGAGCAAAATGTAAACATCAGAGGATGTTTCAACTGCAGTGCTGGAGTTCTGTGCACAGCGTGTGTTTACAGCTGCATACGTGTGCACATGCATGTCTCACTGCAGGAGCACGCCAGAGATAAAGAGAGTTCAATATCCCCAGTCATCCATCCATGTATGCCTCCTCTCAGCCAAGATAAGACATGAAAGAAGAGAGGGCGGGATGAGATGAGAGAGGAGAAAGTCTCTCTCTCTAACAAGTGAGAGAGGATGAAAAATGGACGACGGTCCCAGAAAAAAAAATAAATAAACACATCAGCTTTTCCATGACCTCAGTTAATTGTGTTTGTGAGGCGTATTAGCAGTCACTACCACACTGAGTCACTTCAAATCTGCCTGTGGCTTTCTCTTTTGGAAGAGATGCACTTATTTTGTTAGAACACTCTCGCACACAAACACAGCAATGCAATTTTTTCAGAGGCTTTTAAACGTGTGCTGCTCTGGTTTCCAGCTTTCAGCTGCAAAAACACCAAATCAAATGCAACTTTCATGAAAAGAGCAAATGTAGCTCCAGTAACTACTACTCAAAAAGTTAGGGATATTCGGCTTTCGGGTGAAATTTCAGGATGAACCTAAAATGCACTATAACCTTTACA
>JAUMHL010000029.1:21149707-21170529 GCA_032362345.1 Sandelia bainsii
AAGGTTCAAGAACATTTCTTCATATTATGTGTGTATGTGTGTTTACTAACACTCAGTGACTGTGTGTCTTGTAATCCATTACATTATTTTGGTCATCATCTTTTTTCATCAACTTTTCATCTTTGTCAACTCCTTCTTTGTCACCTTCCTTTCATCAGTTTTTCCTTTGTCAACTTTGTGTCAGCTTTTTGTTTTTGCTAATTTTTGTCTTTGTCAACTTTTCTTTTTTTGTCACCTTTTTATCTTTATCATCTTTTTCTCAACTTATTCTGTCAATTTTTTGACAACTTCTTCTTTTGTCAAATTTTTGTCTTTGTCAACTTTTCTTCTTTTGTCAACTTATTGTGTTGGTCAATTTATCTTTATGTCAACTTTCTCTTTGGATGGCTCTAAGGTTCAAGAGCATTTCTTCATATTATGCATGTGTGTACTTCTGTCAATACTCCTTGTGTCAGACACACTAGCCTACACACACACAGCCAAACAAGTTTTTGGTCAACTTGTGCTTTTTGTAATTTCCTTTTTTTGTCTTTGTGAACTTTTTGTCAACTTCTACTTTTGTCAATGTTTTGTCTTTGTGAACTTTTCTTCTTTTGTCACCTTTTTGTCTTTGTCAACTTGAAATAACTTGCTGAAAAGACGCAGATTGCGTCTTTTCAGCAACAAACCAGCACCCCCACGCGATTTCTCCGGAAATTGCTAAGTCCAGTTTCACACTGAAGCCCGGGAACTATTTCTTGCTTGATCAAGATCAAGAGAGGGACAGTAGGAGGAGGGAAGAAGAGACGCACTCCACTGTCCACAGTAAATCTGAGCTTTACTGGCCCACGGCTGGAGACAAAGGATGAAGGTACAGAGGATGAGGAAGGAGATGCACAAGGAGATGAGGGTGTTAGCTGCTAGAGGCGTTAATGAAAAATGAAAGAAAAAGCTTGGAGAAATGATGCAACTGTAAATTCAGTGGAAGGACAAGAATTAGAGATGCATGTTTGTGCAGTTTAACATGACCTAGTTTTACTGTTACACACACACATACTGTAAATATACACACTGCACAAACATGACAAACACACAGGGGATATTGTCCACTGTATCTATAACACAACCAGACAAACAGGAGCCTTCATCCTCATGTTCCTCCCTCAGTTTACTGTAACAGCTTATACTGATCAAACCAAACTGACCGTTCGTATTAAACTGCACAAATGTAGCTGTGGAGGAAGTATTCAGACCCTTTACTTTAATAAAAGAATGTAAGTACTCATAGTATTAAAAGTAAAAGTACTCAATGTAGAGATATTTAGATTATTACAATTTCTCACGCATCAATATAAAATCTGATTTTACTGTTGCAGCTGGTTGAGGTGGAGCTTCGATGACCAGAGACAGAAATGATAAAGGACAATAAAGGTGCATATTTACATATACTACAGAATGTTTATGGTTGGATTCAGGTACTCACTTTCCATTAACTTTCCACTGATAAATGTACAGTAGCTTTGTTCACTCAAACGATACGTTAGATCAAAACACAATCATTATATGATCGTGTTTGCTATAAAAACAGAATTACGTTTGCAGTTTAGTTGTAATTTTTCCGAGTCAGGGCTGTCACTTTGCCTCTCAACACTCTCATATAACCCACAGAGCGCCCCTTGGTGTCAGGCACCAAAATGGTGGACGGTGCAACCCTTTTTCATGCTAAATTCTGGATTTAGGCACAAAGACATATGGTTTTATGACAAGTTTTGACACTAAATGTTTAGGTTTAGTAAAAATGGTATGGTTTGGATCTACATGTTCACTTCCTGCAAGAGCTTTTGTGTGTAGTGTGTGACGTGTACAGTTAATTTAAGGGTTTTATCAAAAATACTAGGTTAACAGTGTAGAAATTATAAATGTTTTATTTCCTGGACCCCCAGTGGACTTAAAAATACAAAACACTCAACATGGTAGCATACAAAGCCAAAATAATGAAAATGATCTCGCTGTCCTAATATATACAGACCTAACTATTTGTTGGACAGTTTAAAGATGATGATTAAGCTCCACTTTAAAAAAAAAAGAAATATTGTGTGTTTTTATTATATTTTGGTAAAATCCACATTCACAGGATATCAGCCCCCTTTTCTGTTACTGTGTACACGTCTGTCATAAGGTTTTTTAATGCAATGAACAGGCTGCAGCACTTCACTGCAGGAACAAAAACCAGAGGAAATGTAGTCGGTGTCTACAGGAGGGAACGTGAGGAGAGGAGGGAGTCATGGTCACATGATGGCTTGTTGCTACGCAGCGTGTGGTGGGGGATGCTTCTGATAACACCGACCAGGGACCACAGAGAAGGAGGAGAAGCACATCTCATTATACAAGTCGCTCAAGTTCACTGTTCAAGGATGGAGGGAGAGCCAGAGGCAGAGGGAGGACGTGCAGCACATGATCTTTAACAGTGGCTCAGTGTGAAACTAGTGGTAAAAAAAGGCAGCGGTTTCATTCCTGCAGTAGTTATCAGTAACCTGTGCATCTCCCTAAAATGAAGAAATGAGCTATGTTATGTATGTGCAAAAAAAAAAGAGATTTTTCATAATATAAATGTGTATATGACAAAAAAAATTTTCTTCTGTGACAAACCAAAATAGACAGATATTTTAATTCTTAACACTGGTGCCTCGTCTGCTGCTCCTTGTTGTTGTTTTGATCTCTGTTACCTGTTGTTCTTTTCTCTCTCCTCTTTCCACTCACCCCAACCGGTCGAGGCAGATGAGCCTGGTTCTGCTGGAGGTTTCTTCTGTTAAAGGGAGTTTTTCCTCTCCTCTTATATATTCTGTGTAAGGTCTTAAACCTTACTCTGTAAAGTGCTTTGAGATGACTTATGTTGTGATTTAGCGCTATATAAATAAAGTTGAACACATTCAGGAAGAACAGAGATTTGTTTTAATGAGCCACATCTGTGTGTCCAGGACCTATATAGCAGTCAGTACTGATCTGTATCAACCTGTCCAACTGATCTTTAAGTGAGTAAATCTAACAATAACGTCCACTTGGTCACACAAGCAGTAGTAAAAGGCCAGGACAGAAGCTAAACTGGTCGTGGCCTGAGGTCTGCAACACCCAGCAGAAATATCAGACACCCCTTTCTTTTGCCCTCGTCATTCCCAGGTTCCTGAGCTGTCTCAGGTCCCCAGTGAACTCCCTGTTTTTTTTCCTGTAATTGGCTCAAACCATCTGTCACAGCCTGAGGAACAATGCAGCATCTGACAGTAGCACTATCTGTAAAGTACGGGTAAATTTTGTGCTGCTGAGAAGCCTCAGATGTGTTTTCCCGTAAGAGACGCCCAGAGAGGGAGAGGAGAAGGAAGATCAAGGGGAGTAACAGTCCCATTACTCTAAGAGAGAGGGCAGCTCCTGGAATCAGGAGCTAAAGGGAGATAGAGTCTACTGAACCCTGGGCTCCTCTGGGGGAGGCTGAGAGACACTCCAGTCTGACTCAGGTGCCTGAGCCTCGTGCTGACCTCCTTCCCTTTACACATAATTGCTTAAGTGAAGTGTTATTTAGTTACAGAGGCGTGTTTACGAACAGAGGAGGTGGAAACGACTGTGTGCTGAGAGGATGCACGTGGGTGGGGAAGCTAAATCATTAATAACATTAATACGGGAAATTTAACAAACACCTCGATGAAGATTAAGATGTCTAAAAACGACACCAAGCGTTTGGGCTTGTTTCCCTATTTGAGAAGTTGTTTAACGACGTCTACTTGTCCTCTTCTTTTGACAGAGCTTTTGCTACTTGAACTCTGCGTTCTTTATTTACACCTTCCCGACCTTCAAACAACCGCTTTGCTTTAGCTTGCTAATTAGCATCAGCTACGCTTGTATTGAGTGTGTAAATCTGTCCACCATGTAGTGCATGTGCACTACTTTGGTGTTGGTTTGCCTCAGGGTGGTTCTGTGGTTCCTGAACAGCATTGGTTCTGGAACAAGAAGTGTACCAGGTGTGTAGCTCTGCCCCCTTAGAAACCTTCAGTCCAGCCAGAATAACAATCTGACTCCTGACTTTCACTTACTGTAGTTCCGATACCGTATTTCCCACCATCACAATGCTGCTTAGTCACTAATGTTCTGCTGGAAACTTGAGGCACAGTCAAGGTTGAAGGTTGATCAACTGAACAAGCCTCTTTAGAGAACAGTCACTTAGTGAACACACAAATACACAATCAAGAACAAAGGGGCAAACATGAATTGAGAAAAGCTCTTATCTTCTCACCTACATACACAACCTCGTGATATTATGATCTGTGACATGCAGAAGAAAACACAAAGAATGGATCTAAGAAAGGAGAACGGAGGCCGTCAGGGCCAGTACGAGCGTTTTACTCCTTTCCATTAGAGCGTTCTAATGGAACAGCCGACACAGATATCACCCCAGGGCCCTGCACTCTCAGCCTCTCCTCCGTTCAGCTCTCGCACAACCTCTCCTTCTTTTTCCACCTCCTTCACTTCTATTGTTTTAATCACTCATTCTCTCATTCTCTCTTTCCTGTAACGTCCTCAACTTGTCTTAGTAAGTGAGTGGTACATTTGCTTTGGTAAACCTGAGAGCTCAGCGCACTGCAACTTGACAAAACACATGCACACAGAAAAATATTTTTACTCGTCTGACAACACGGGGACATAATAAAAAAACACACGAAACAGCAGGATTTTCTAAATAAATAATCGCAGGGTTTGAGCACCGCTGCATTAGCGTAGCAGACATTACAAAAGGTGAGACTCGTGCCTTATTTCCATCTGCCTCCAGAGCTCAGGTGTGCCACGGTGAGCGTCTCTGCTGTAACAGAAGCTGGTTTAATCCCTGATCAGCAGGGGAGAATGAAGTCACTCTGAGAGACTCAGCATGACACCCACTGCTGCCGCTGCCGCCGCCGCTGAACAGTGAATGTCTGCTCCAATTTTCAGGCATCAGTGATTAATTATAAGCATATTATTAATTTAAGACAGGTGATAATTTAATGAGTCATAGGTTATGTTTAACCCTGATTTAAATTGTGTTGATTGATTCTTTCTATGACTCATTTTCTTTACTGAAAAATTGGTACAGTTACATTTTATTTTGACTTCTGAATCACATGTACGCTCACATTTCCTATTTCTAGTAAAAACCTGGCTAATAGTTGGTAGTTTGTGCCCAGTTTTCCAATCTCATCATGTCAAATTGTAATGTGCATTGCAGGAAATAAAATATCTTGCACAATAAGACTAAAGCAGAGTAAAAACTTCAGGAAAGCCTCCCTAAGCATCAGTGAATCAGACTCCAGAAAAGTCCACCTGAAACTGGTGGTTCTGTCTGACTCAGCTCTGGCTCATATAATTATCGATCGACAACCTCAGACAGTGAATCAGTCGACTGGCAGGTCTGCAGGAAATGTCACTGTGGTGAGTCACTGATGCTACTTTTCAACAACTTGATATAAAATTCACATCAGAGTCAACACAACCACAACCGGACTATCAAACATGAACTATAAGTCTTAATGTCAAGGTTCTTACTAATATTTCAAACATTCACATGCTCAGTTTATTTAGATCACGTTGTTCAGAGTAACATGTGAAGCCTGCATGATGAAGTTCAGTCTCCTAAAAATGATGTTCCTATGCAAAAAAGCAAAGAGTAATTATGTTTTTGCAGGGAATGTGATTGCTGGATCATGATTATAATGTTTGTTTTTTTAAATGAATGAATTAACATCTATTAACGGAAAATGAGTTGCAAGGAAGAGGTTGGATGGCAGGTGTACGATGTGCAGGACTGTCACACCAGAGAACCATCTGTGGTTGGGTTCAGAGAACAAAAGCACTTTGAATAAGGTTTGAGAAAGATTGTGGTTTTGTTAACAATGAATGAAGAAGTTGTGTCTCAAATCACCATTAGGTTTTTCCCTCTTAAGCCAGATCAAAATCTTTTATGTAGGAAAAGTTAAAACACTGGCTCGACCACCTGGTGCAGTAGGTAGGCAATTGCCAACTGTCGGAGAACCCCAGGGTTGGTGGTTCGTGTCCCGGTCCCTCCCTAATGCCGGTACCAAGCCCAGATAAATGGGGAGGGTTGTGTCAGAAAGGGCATCCGGCATATTTTGTCACTAAAAAACATAACCATAAGTGATGGAGGCTTCATTGGACGTGAGCCCGTAGACTCTGGTTAGGCCCCAGCTCTCTCTCATCCTACCTCCGTACCACTGTTCACTTAATGTGCGTGTGAGGCGTTCAGGGACTGTACAGAGCATAAGTCAGTTGCGTTTTGGAGCCACATGGCCTCTTTCAACTACAGAAGCCCCCAGCAAAACAAATGTCTCAGTATCTAGGATGGGACGTCAGAGAAATGAATATAGACTTTAATGAAATGTCACCAAGTGCAAGTGGTTTAACATTACATTAATTTGGTGCATTCACTTAGACAGCATGCTGTGAATGTCATTTTTACATTTATTTGCATAAAGTGACCAGACTTTACTTTTACTATGACAATAACCTCCTTCTGTAAAGGAGACACATCACACAGAACAGCAGAACAGAGCAGAAATGTAAAACTAAGTTAGACACACAGGCACAATTGCGACCATTATCTAGCCTCTGTGTAATATATACTGCAGACAACGTCGCACCAACAAAAGGGCTGAGCATCACAAGCGTTAGATGCAGGGAGAAAGGAGAATGAACACAAAGCCAGTCCTACCGCACCCCACATCCAAAGAAAACCATACTTCTCTGTGTGCGTCTGTACCTTTTAGTGCGTCGGAACATGCTGCTCGTTGTGTATCTAGGCGTAGCTCTGAGCAACAGCCAAGGCAGCTGAGCGGTGAGGGAGCGCAGTCAAAAAGCAGCAGGTCTCTGGGAAAATGTCAACGCAACGCAGCACATACTGCAGCTTTGGACGTGTGCTGGTGTCTGAGCAAGTGTGGCCCAAACAGAGAGAAAGAGAGAGAGAGATACAGAGAGGGAGGGTGGGTCTGTTTTTAGAGAGGGACAACAAAAAGCAGCAGGGGATTGTGGGTCATTATCTTGAGGCTAAGGTGCATTAGTGCAAAGTGTAATTTTGTGACTTTTTTGTAATGGATTTTTGTGTTTTCCTAATTTTTTATCTGTGCACTCCCAGATGATGCAGTGGTAAAAGCTTTGGCTGCAGGCTGCGGACACCACAAATGAATGAAGGAGAAGGAAGGTGAAGAAATGACTAAAAGAGTCATGTGGACTGTTACACAACTGTAACCCAGATGCTGAATAAAATCAAAGCTTTAAAAAAATAATACAGAAGCTGAATGGATACGCTGTGTTTACCCCTGAATGAATGCAGGAGGCAGATTGAAAGTGAAACTAACTCATCTATAATGGATAGTGGTGCTGACACTGTTCTGTGGAGGGAGAGAGGATGTGATGCAAAGGAGACAAATGTAGCGCAAAGACAACATCAGCACACAGGAAGTGTAGATTCATGCACATTTCCATCCACTACTGTTATGTGAATATAGTCTGCTCATCGCTCCACACACCGTTCTTATCCCTTCTGTGAAATGACCAAAATGAGGCACAAGAGGACCAAATAGAGACACAAAACCACACAAAATGTTAAAAAGCAGATTGTAAATGACTAAAAAGAAGCACCAAAAAAGACCACAAACCGACCAAGGACCAAGAATGGACTCCCTCAGTCTGGGTGTCCTATCTGCTGTATGATGTCAGTAATAATACTGTTTTTAGGTCCAAACTTTTATTAATTCTCCTCAGTTTAATATACCACAGTGTTGTGTTCCCTGTCATTTCAGTTGAGCTTAATCTAAAATCTCATGTCAGTTGTCATTTTACCACTTTCCTTGCGATGAGAATTTTTCAATTCAGTTTATTTATATTGCGCCAAATCACAACAAAAGTCATCTCAAGGCACTTTATAGACTAGACGACAGTGGAGAGGAAAAACTCCCTTTAACGGAAGAAACCTCCAGCAGAACCAGGCTCAGGGTGGGCGGCCATCTGCCTCGAGCGGTTGGGGTGAAAAAAAAAAAGAGTGAGAAAGTGAAAAAAGTGAGGAAAAATAAACATCAACAATTGACTAGTTGATTTCTTAAATTAATGACAAAAGTGAGTAGATTTGGTGCCTCATTAGCTGATTAGTATAAAGCTAATGTAAACACTATACACTAACATGTACATTAAAGGAAGTAATGGTAAAAGTTGGGAAGTATTACGAACAACTAAGATATATAAACACTGAAAATGATTCATACACCAATCAGTGTTTATGTGAATAGTTTCACTACGCTGCCAAACAATGTTTGGTTCCAGTGGATCCCAGCTAACACCAGCTAACTGTTGCTCACTAGCCCGTTGCTAGCTAGCTGACAGTTTTGTCTTTTTCATTGGAAGTAGCATAAGAACTAATTTCATATTTTACATGTGTGAAAACAGCCCAAACTGTAAAATACATCCAGGATGTGTTTCCCAACAGCAAAACAATTGGACCATTGTGTTTTTTATTAGCTCATTAGATGTCAGCTAACGTTAGCCTAATTTAACATTACAAGCTTTAATCCTGGTATGAATGCTCTTTTTATTTTGTATTTATATTTGGAGTCCAGCATCCTTGGACAGTTTAAAAGAAAATGCCTCATCATGAAAAGAGCTGATTATATTATGTTGACAGGTAGCTAGCTTCCTACTACCTTCCCCAAACGTCCGGTTCTTATTTATGCCACCACGTTAAACAGATAAACTACTCAAGTTGTTTCACTCTCAATGACGCCTCACTGAAAAAAGATGTGATCATTTAAAAGGTGTGGACGTATTAAAGACAACTGTCATTATACATCCATATATAAAAGACTGCGGGGCCATTTACATGTTTGAGCCCATTTTCTCATAATCTAACATTTATAATAAATTTTCTGCCCATGATGGGAAGGAGCAACGGAAAGTGAAAGACAGCCGTGAGATGGATCAAAGAGCAGAGTTAATCTGCGGCTTCATTTCATGTTTGATTACCCGTGATGACTCGAGATGAGGGGGAGGCGTAGAAGACGAATGGAGCAACGGTGATAAGAGAGCAGGTTGGAGACGGAGGTGGTGGGCTGTGATGACAAACACACAAACACAGATGTACTGATCTCACTGATCAGTGGAGCCATGATATCATAACGAAGAACTTTAAAGGCCTTTTTAACCTGCTGCTGTGGTCCGGTGTCCTGGATGTATTTACTAAGTAGTAATATTAGCAATTCATCACAACACAACCAAGAGCAGACACACAGGACCAAAACAGACTCCCCCAGTGTTTGAGGTATTAATACACTATACTGCATTGGCTTGTGTAGTACTGTTACAGGAACATGCATTTATATGCTGGTTATTTTGGTTTTTCAGCATCCTTTGGTTAAACTGGGCTGATTGCATGTCCCAGTCCGCCCCCGAGCAGGAGCTGACAGGCTGAGGAGGTGTTGGAAACAAAAGCGGAACACAAACAGATTAATTACGGAGCAATAGGAAGAGAGAAAAAGCAGGAATCTGAGCCAGTGGAAAAAGAGGAGAGCAGCTTTTAGCACCACGTGCAGCATCCAGAGCTCCTGAGTGGCCTTAATCAGACCCCAAGACTCCCTCCAGCCTTCACTGTCTTCACACAGTCCTTCCTCCAAGCTCTCAGACAGAACACACCGTAAACCTTGTTGTTGGGTCCACCCAGTTCCACCTGGACCTGAATTCTGTTCAGTCTAACGGTATGATCCTAAATGGAGCTTAACGTCCCTCAGTGTTCTCTTACCACCGTTTCAAAAACATGCAGAGACACTTTTAGTCCCAGTTCCACTGCTGAGAGGACTGAAACCATCGACATATGATTTTAAAAGTTCATTATCATTGTGTCTTTAAATAAAACTCACATTACCTGCAGCAGCTTACTAAGAGCAGGTCTCAGTGTTTCCTCTGGACCATGACCTCAGACTGAGGAGCTTACCTTTAACTCAATATTCAATACGTTCATATCACTTTCTCTTTACCACGTTTCTGATGTCTGGATCACACACACACACAGAAACTTCATGTGATGTGATTGTTTTTCTTGGTGGAGGGACTCTAGAGGGTCTGTCCCCAGTGAGGACGGTAAAGACAGACAGGAGGGATAAACAAAGGTAACACTCACCTGCTGTTTTTCCGAGGCAGTGGCAGATCCTTCTGGAAGAAAGACAAAAAGAAAACAGAGATCAGGTAGAGAAAATCAAAACTTTGACCTCAGTCTTATTTTCAGAGGCTGTGTAGTTCTGTCCACGGCTTTATTGTAAACTTGGTTAGGTAATATATGATGAGCAGCAGTTAGTTTTACTGAGGTTACTGCAATGTAGAAAAGACAGAAGATGTCAGAGGACATGTAGGAAACGCACAGGAGGAAATCTGACGCTACCAGTTGATCCGAACACAGTTGTCCTGATCTGAGTTGCAGCAACGTGTAGTTAAATTTCTCGGGAAGTGCTCACAGGTTACGGAGTAGAATTTAAAGAGAAGCATACATTTTACATTAAATAAGCAGGATGGTGCTATGTGCTATGGTGCTATTTCACAGTTAACCTGGAGGCTCCTGGAGGACTGGAGAAGTTAAACCTGATTATTCAGGCCACTAAATCTGACTTTATCCCTGGTTAATATTGTACATGTGCAGTTTGCCGTCTCTCTCTCTGTTTATTCTCTCTATTCTCAGGCTGCAGTATGAAAGCATCCTGATCCGTGAGTGGTTAACGTGTAGTAACAGATGCAATTAGTTGCTTCACACTTTCTCCTGTCGCACACAGGGTGATGTTGTTAAGCTGCTGTTAGCTTCACATCGACCGCCTGCTAACCACAGCCACCATCCACAAGGTCAAGTGTTTGTCATGGGTAACAGTTACCTCAGAGGAGGGAAAACACACTAGATAAGAGGATTTTAATCATCTTTCCTTCTTGTCGCCTCAGGCTCGTGTCCCAAGGGTTTACATGTGAACAAGGACAAATCCCTCTTTACAGAGACGACTGAATATTAAACTCATTGATCCCTCTTCTTCACTTTGTCCTTCATCGATCAGGCTAATTAACCCTGAACTGTCAGAGCAGAGGAGGAGATGACTCACAAGAGCGAGAGGCATCAAGAAAGACAAGACCCGAGTAAACCAGACAGTCAGAGCTGCTGTAGAGTCCAGTGAAAACCTCTGTATGTGGGCAGGTCCAGGGGCCATAGACGGGATTTAAGAGCTACTGAGGTCTCCCTCTGCAGATAATTCTGACCAGACAATAACAGGAAAGCCTCCACTGGCATTTCTGCCTCCATCAGAACAACTATTAGTGTTCAAAGTGTAACAAATGATAAAGATATTAGCAGACAACCTTAATTTCACAATCAAAATCAGACCTAATGATTTACATTTTCATTAATTAGTAAAAACTAAATGTAAAAAACAGATTCGAGTCTGGAGTCCTGTGTCTGGTTGGGTTAAGGAAAGAAAACCACTTTCATATGCTTTGAACATATGCTCATTATGTTAACAGAAAATATAGAGGTGCAATCATATTCCCCACAAAAACATGTTTGCGATTGCAGTTTAGTTGTATAGAAACGTAATTTAGGACACGGTTAAATCTGTACCACTGCATTCAGACACAGCCTCACACAGCTGTTAGCTCTGTTAGCATGGCTAACTGTAGAAACCTTGTTTGTTGCAGTGTGCACACAAACATTGTGTTCCGTATAAAGTGTCTTCCTGTTTGCTAATTGACTCTGATGTTGCACAAATATAAAAACGGACCTGGTTTGAACAGCAAGTACTAAAATAAAATGTAAATGCATTACAGAGCAGACAGCTACACCTGTTTCACAGACCTGTGAACATCTGCTCACTGTCTACATGTGGCCCCTGCTCTGCAGGACCCTAATGTTCAGCCTTTGTCTGGACAATGAAAAGAACCAGTTGGCGCATTAAACAAAGTGCAAAGGGTGTTACAGTATATCCGCTCAAATACTAAAGTGGCTTTTATTACCCCTGTATATTTATATTTCTGAGTGATCATTATCTTATATCTGCCTGATTTCTTTGTAGCGATTGATCACGATCGTTTGTGTGTTTTGTGGATGTTTTTGCTTTGTGGACATTTCTGTGTGTGATATTCATCAATTCTTTTGAGATTTTTTCACCACTGTGCTGTGGATACTTTGTAGTTTGTTCGTCCCTTTGTGAACATGGTTTTGTCTCTTTCTGGGTGTTTAGCATAGGCCTGTCACCATATCTACTTTTGTTGGATAATACATGGTCCCAGAGATAATTATTAAGACCATTTTATGCCAATGACGTGGAGCTTCCAAACACAAATGACCTCACGCCTCAAGCTAAAATGCTGCTTATGTTACACCTTCTGTTACGTTTTCATGCAGCTGAAGTCAGCACAAACTCAGTCGTGTCACAATCATATGAATGGATTTATAGCTACGGGGGGGGGTTTAGTGTCTCATTTTGGCTGTTTTGGTTATAAAGAGAAGTAAAGAATAAGAAGACTGAATCTGTCATTAAGCAAACACGACTCTCGCTCCGTATTCACATCCTGAAGCCTGTGACCTGAGCCTCCTGTGTTATAATCAGTGTGACAGCTTATTGCTTATTGCAATATTTTCATTTCTCACATCACAACATGTAAAAAAATATCTTCTAAGGCTGGAGTGTCTCTGGGTTTACAGCTAAATGCTCTCAGAGTCCCTCTAGTAAAGTGTGGCGGTGGAGAAAGGTGACTGACAACAGATGGGAGGCTCCGTCACAAACATGACGCCAATCACAGTCACACACTATATTTGCTTTCTGTTCCGACGGCGACGGCTGCTCTTTTTGTCCGGGTTTAGCTGCGTCCTCTCGGGGAGTGAGCCGACGCTGGAGTCGGTGAAGGGCTGTGTGATCCCCTTTAGTCCCAGACCACCACACTGACAGGAGAGCATGCATTTTTGTAAAGAAAGGGAGGCTATGAAAATTCACACAGTAGTTTACCGATGCATCATTTGGTAACTCGTGCAAACAAAGGCAAAATGTTAAAAGATGAAGAGCACGATGAAATATCAAGTTATTTTCATACATCATCATAATTATGCAAAGTTGCTCTTTCTTGTCTTTTTAGCTTATTTTTTTGGCATTTTCACCTTTTATTTGATGTTTGGACAGTGGAGACACAGACGGAAACACGAGTAGACGGACAGGGTGTGACATGCAACAAAGCTCCTGAGCCGGACTTGAACCGGGGACACTGTGGTTATGTGGCACGTACATGAATCGTTGGGTTATCAGTTCAGTCTGTCTTTAGCATCACTCGTGATTATTGTGTCTCTTCTGTTTGTTTGGACTTTTCTCTCATTTACATTTCTAAATGTACAAAAATACAGTTTTGAGGTTTTTCTTGAGTATTTCTACGTGATATTGCTTTACGTTTTTACTCCAGTTACGGGCAGCAGTAGCTCAGTTGGTAGAGCATGTATGAACCCCAGGGTCAGTGGTTTGATTCCTGTTTCCTCCTGGCTACAGTCCTTGGACAAGACACTGAAACCTTGAAGTACTGTAGTGCTGGCAGCTGTCCTACAACAATTTCCCCCAATGGGATCACTAAAGTTTGTCATTATTATTATTATTATTATTAATCCATTTACTTCACTATACTATTTACATTTAGATTCTGTTTTTACAATGATAAAATTAGGAGCTTTTAAAACGTGAAACAAGTTTCCAGAGTTACCAAATTCCCACTAAAGGCTGATTTTTCTTTAAATGTCATTGCATGGTTTCATTTGAAACAGTTCGATGACAGATTTACATTTAGTCTTCATGTTGATGGTTTATAATACTAGTTTATATACCTTCACCACCTACAACATTTAAATATTGTTGTTGTTGCATTAATATTAATAATCACATCATGTTACTTACTGCAGGATCAGGAACTTTTACTTTTAGTACTTCAGGACATTATCTTGATAAATCTTCTGTTCATTTTCTTAAGTAGACATCACAGACTTTGAATGAAGGACTTTTACTTGCTGTGATCTATTGGTACTTTCATTTGATTGAAGGTTTGGTGGTTGATTGACGTCCTGCTTGTTTTTTTACCCGCCTGCCTGTTCTCGACTACTACCTGCACACAGACTTTTCTCTCGCCTGCTCTTGTACTGTTTTCTCCGTGTCCCCGTGTTGTGCATTATGTTTCTGCCTTGTCTGAGCTGTGACCCTGTCGGGGGAAAAGATTTTGATGCAGATGGTGAAACATAACTGAAAGGTCAGTCGATTCGGTCACGTTTCGGAGCTGTGAGACAAACCGTCTCACGTCATCTCTGGGGCACTAAAGGAATGAAAACGTCCCTGTAGTGATGAAATGGCATTAGCTGAGCTGCAGCTCCGTCTGCCACTCTAATCACTCTGTGGACACACTGCAGTGAAAAGCGATGGGGAGGAGGCCTGTAGACGAACAACAGGGATCAATCATTGAGTGTCACACTGCCAAGAGATGATGACTGGAGCAGCCGTCATCTACAGCAGTGACTGACTAACTGATATGGGCCTGACAGACAGAAAGGAAGAGGGGCTGGTGGGAGGGGGGGGAAGGGAACGACAGATGGTCTTATGCATTTTTGTGCAGCCATTTATTTTATTTCTAATAGTGAATGTCATGGCCTACTGGAGGTTCTGTCAGTGTCAGTTTGTCTCGTGATTGATCCTTAAATCACAAATAATAAAATGAGTGTAACAAACTGCAGCCTCCAAACTGATCACTCGTCTGAATTTGTTCCTCCGCTCTAACAAAAACCGAAGGAGGATTTACTGCAGGACTGTTGGATTGGTTGTTGGATTAGTTTTGGTGCCAGGAAGCCAAATGCAGCAGGCACAAAAACAAAAAGCACCAAGATGCTCAACTACCCCAACTGCAGGGGAGCGGGGTGTGTCACCATATGGTGCTGGGAGTGTGTGCGCGTGACGGTTGGGATGATGAGGCCCAGGGGAGTGATGAGGCAGCTGAACAGGACATTCAACAACACATAAGACTTCATACAGAGGAGCTAAACACTACATACATATAACCATCCTGCCTATATGTATAAAATGCCAGTGAGTCTGACTCTGATGATTAATCCCCTTTGCAGCAGCTGAGCACTGATCTGAGGATGATGAGACATGAAACCATCACCCTAATCCTCACCTGACTCTCTCCCTCGCTTTCTTTTCTCAGTAATACGGGTCAATTTTTCTCTGAGCGGCTCGCTCGCTTTCAATTCTTCTTTTCAGCAAACAGAACTGTCATAATAAAGATAAAGTGAACGAACGGATGGAATTAAACGCACACAGCAGGCTGCTCTCCGCCCGGCCTGCAGGCTGCTCATCTGCTGCGTTCACTGGACTGAATCGCACGAAGATGGAGAGGGTGGGGGTGGGGTGTACGCCCCCGTGGTTAAGCAGGCTGCTTGATAAAAAAATAACTGCTCATTTGAACACGTCATATCAGTACAGCACGAGTGACGATTCATTACCAGCATCTCGTCACAGACACTGTGCAGCTCACATCAGTAATGATCCTAAAAGGAGCTTTATGCAGATGAGAGGTGAATGAAAAGTCTAAATGTGACATGTAGCTATAAAAAAATCCCAGTAAGTACTGTAAGGGGTCACCTGGTTGCAGTACACATCACCTGAGACACTGTGGGACCTTTTGATGGGAGCTTTTACAATTACAGCAGAAATAAGTCAATTAACTGACTGAGACTCAAAAGAGACAAATGAAAACAAATGAGATGTCAACATCCTGTTTACTCATTTTGATGCTGGGTTTTTTTTGTCTCTTTGGGATCATTCTGATCATTTTCCAACAGATCGTGGTCATTTTGTGTCCATTTATTGTACTTGTGTCTCTTTTTTGTCCCTCTGTGTCCCATTTTGTGTCTCCTTCAAAGAAAACCAGCCCCCGTTAGTCCTCATGTAGAAGAACACTGGGAAAACAGAAAGTGCTAAGCTAATTAGCTTTAGCCTTCCACAGAGAAGCTCGTTAGCCCAGGTGACAGACCTCACCAGGTTCTGACACCTGGTTCCAAGATTAATCGACTGACAGACTCATTATCAATGAATCATTAAATCTACTGAAGCTTCTGCGCTGTGGAGACACGTTACGTCACTTCTCCCAGTCGTCCATTATAACAGGGACGGATTACGAGCCAAAGGGCCCCTGTAGGCACAGACATGGCCCCTGAGACAGAAAGAGACACAAAATGCCACAAATAAAGTCGTCACATCGCTTTTTTTTTTGGGGTTGTTTTTTGAAAATGTTTCTGGCCATTTTCTCAGTTTTCTGTCTCTTTAGTCATTTTCCAACTGTCTGTCATCACTTTGTGTCTGTTTGTCGTACTTGTGTCTCTTTGTGGTCATTTTGTGGCTTCTCCTTTCTTTCTGAGTAGAAGACAAACCTACCACGTGTTCTGGTGGATTAGGTGCTGGAGCACAAACAGATAAAAGACTCCCCAGACTTAAAAAGAGGTCACTTGTCTTGTTTCGGTCATTTTTGTCTTGATCACTTTGCAGAGGCTTCTGGCTTCATTTTGTGTCTGTCTTTGGTTCTTTGTTATGTCTCTTTTGCCATTTTCTAACTGACTGTTGTCAGTTTCTTTCTTATGGTATTTTGTGTCTCTTTTTTGTTATTTTTTTAAACCACCTGTGGTCTTTTTTTCATGTCTCTTAACTGAGATCTGTGACTTTTAAGCAAGAAATACTAACATTCATATCATACAGAGGACCAGAGCCCCCCACCCCACCTGTGCCTGGTAGATGTGTTCAGTAATCGATCCATGTATTGTAGCACAATAAATATCTAACATTGACTTGCTTGTTAGTTTTACACTAATTTATGAAATAAATTCTGGTAGGATGCACAGAACCACAGTGTATTTACCATGAACTAGATCAACTTGTGTCTCTATGGAAACATTAATGATGAGGCCTGTAGGTTCATGCAGGATCTCTACTGTTAAACTAAAGTTGAAAACACAGTAACTTGTCATAAATACATAAATTAACCTTAATGTGATGAGATTTCTGTGACTTAGAACTGAAACAATCACAAATCTGTTTCAGTGGAACATGAGCGGGATGCAGCAGCCCGCTGCTCGGACATCCTCACCTGCAGCCTCCGGCGCCGGATTATCCCCGAGTCATCCATGGCGTAAGAGCGGGGGGGGCTCCTGCTGGGGGGTTCCCCTCACTGAAACAGGCTTCTGACCCTTCACTAATCCGCGTTCTGACCCAGCAGCGGCTGCGGCATCCAGCTCTCGTCCTGGCGCACTCGGAGCCAAACAGGCGCACAGAAGGAGTCCGATGTCACGTCGAAGACGAAGAAGGAGAAAGAGTCATGTGAAGCGGTGAGGTCCCAGCAGCGGTTCTCTCAGCTCCACCTCTGACCTGCGTCTCCGTGTTGACGCTCATGCTGCTGCCTCCGCGGTTCGCGCTCCCTCTCCGAGCATCCTTGACATCTTGCCAGAGGTCTGCGCGCTCTGCTGCTGCCCGGCCGAGCGACCGGAGGCCTGAACAATCTCTGCAAACACGACGATGTGACACTGAGAGAATCTCCCGAAGAAACGCGAGCTTCTTTTCCCCCTTTTCTCACAAAGAACAACGCGTTTAAAGCTCCGTGAGGGCGATTATTTCACACTCTGCTGCGCCGGAGCCGAGCAGCGCCGCTCGGTCGCGCTGACCTCGGTTGCCGCTGATTCTGAGCTTGTCCGGTCCCGTCAGCATCACCGACAGTGAGGAGAGCTTGTCCCCCCCGCCCCCTCCTCTTCAAAACCACATAAAGTTTAAACTTTTGTCTGATTCATTCATCCAGTCGCTGCTCATCCGCCTTCACTTCCTCTGACACTGGACGCGGCGGCAGCAGCAACGCGATATTTGTGAGCGCTTCCAGGGATTCCCTGTCGCTCCTCCTCCTCACAGAGGAGAAGCCCCCCCCCCACAAACCCTCACACAGACCTGTTTCTGTGTTCCTCCCATTTTGAAGCTTTGCAGCATCATATGTGTGTAAATGTGTCAACGTGTCGGTTAGATCCGGATTCAGCACCACAGACAGCGACCACAGTGTGAACAGGGGCGCGACTAGAAAGTTCAAATGGGGGGGGGCACATTTAACAAATGGTTAAAAAAAATTACTGTCTAGGTCATGATAGGAAATAACAATTTGTAGTAACCATCATGGTCTTTAGTCACAGATATTAACACGATATAAATATATGATTAAGAATTAAAATCAATTCAATGTGTATTTCAGTACAAAGTCACATATCAAATGTTTAAACTGAGATTTGTTTTTATATTTGTTCATTTTGAGTTTGATACCACCACAACACTCCCGGAAGAAACCCACTGCCTTAATTCTGTATGTGAATTTTTCTTACTCTTGCTCTTACTTTGGGGCCTCATTTGATTTTTTTTTCACTTCACAATGTGTCATATGTTTTCAGCTGGTGACACGTCTGGACTGGAGGTAGGACACTTTAATAACTGGACTCTTACTACTGAACCATGCTGCTTGGGCCAAGACCCAAGAAGAAATGATCACATTTAATCAAAAAGATTATCTGTGTCTAAATATTCTACTGTACAGGTTGATGTCAAAGAAACGAGTTGTCTGCAGCGACAGTAGACGATAAAAGTTTGATTTGACCACCTGATAAAATCAAAGTCAATAACTCCTCTTTAGTCTTTGCTGAGTCAAACTGGGCAACACTACTGTGTTAACATCACTTCTGTGATTGACAGAGGGCGACCCTTTGGTAAAGTCATTGCATAACGCTGGATGGGGATTAGGACTTTTACAGTTTTTATGTAACATATGGTCCAAGCTGCCCACACAGCCTCGACTTCATCACTGCCAGACGCAGCAGGAAATCTGCAGCAGAGCGTCCAAACTCCCATCCGGGAGGAAACGGCCAGCGAGGCTGCAGGGACGCTCTCCGTCTGTGTGCAAGTGACTTTCTGTAAACAACAGGCTGCACTCAAAGAATTCAAAGCTTCACCGGTGAAACCAGCTGCAGACGTCTGTCTCTGTTCGGCTGCCGCTGTGGTTCAGACTGAAATATCTCAACAAACTAGTGATAAATTACAATGAAAATGTTCAGGTCAACACTTTAACTCAGTGAAATAGCTCAAATATGGCACATTCACCTCAGCATGACTTATAATAAACCATTCTTTGACTCTTTGTGAGGCTCCATCCTCCTTCACCTTCTGTTTAGTTCAAGGTATCAAGTGTTTATAAGTTGCTGAGCTGTTAATCATTGCTGTTCACAAAACTAAATATTTTGATCAGTTTCAATCACAAAAAAATACACAAAATTTGCAGTGATTTAAGCAAATCAGTACATTTACTTGTACTTTGGGCTATCTGGAAATATTTTTCCATTTTCTGTTACTTTATACTTTAACAGATAAATACTGTACTTGTTTACTCCACTACATTGAATCAGATTAATACAAAATACATTTCATAATGAGACTTTATTGAAAATCACAAGCTAGGCATCATGTAAACAGCAACCACCTGCAACATTAAAGTGATGAACACATTCACAAATTAAGAATTATATTCCAATAATACACATTAATATGAACCACTGTGTATGAGGAGTATTTTTAGCTTTGGTACTTCAAGTAAAAAAAAAAAAAAAAAAAAGAAAAGACAAAAACGAACTGGAAATGATCAAACCAGAATGACCTGCATCGACCCGACAAACCAAACAGGCAACACTACACACAAATGTCTGAACAAAGAAATGTGAAATCCTCTCTGCTGTGTTCAGAGGCACAGATCTGGAGAGAAACAGCCCAGTAAGCAGCCTGTTGTTTGTTAGATTAAATGGAGCTGTCAGGGCCGTCTGGCTGGCAGTCACACAGCCAGATCATCTCTGTGCTGATGGCAGCGCTTTGTTCTGTAGTCTGTGAAAACCCTGACAAACAGAAGTCTCACAGCACCGTCAGCGCCGTCTCCTGCACATAAAGCCGCTCTGTCTCTCTCCGTCACTGTCTTCAACACTACCGAACTTGAGCCACAGGAGTTTGTCGACACACAGACGGGAGATGATTGATTTCTTACTGTGAAAGACGAAGAGCAGGTGGACGCGTGGAGACACACGTCACCGAGTTTCTTAATGTCGTCACTGTATGAACTCACTGGTGCTCAGCCCGACGATCTCTCTGCTTTCATTTCCTCTTACATAAGGACTGTAATCCCTCACAGTAACAGCTGTTCAGTTTAATTTGGAACAAGAGTTTAATGCTCTTCTGTTCCACAAATCTCCAGGATGAACTATCCTAATTACTCTAATAGTTAAATCAATGAATTAAAATGACTTTTAGCTTTATTATGAAGTAAAACAGTAGAAGACACTTTTCTCCTGCTGGTTTTCCCCAATTACCAAGTCCTCCAACCTAAACAAATGTTTGTCACATATATTACCTCTGTAGTTGTATTTTACAGGAGGACAGTTTCCCAGTCAAACAAAGTGTTTTCAGCCTTTTTCTGCTGTCTGCTCACTGATTAGCCCTTTTTATCACCCACAGTTCTATTGAAAGGTTCAAACCTTGGATGGAGGTTCTGCAATGGACCACGATGGAGATGGTCGAACTGCTGCATCTGTGTAAAAGGGAAGAAACGGCTTCGGGCCAAAGATTCACGATTGGTGTTTCTCTGACAAAAAGTTAGGGATATTTGGCTTTCGGGTGAAATTTATGGAAAACGTAAAAAGTTCACACTACAGTGATATT